>SEYY01005278.1:207500-225000 GCA_009176605.1 Armadillidium nasatum | reverse complement strand
TATATATATATATATATATATATATATATATATATATATATATATATATATATATATATATATATATATATATATATATATATATATATATATATATATATATATATATATATATATATATATATATATATATATATATTATATATATATATATATATATATATATATATATATATATATATATATATATATATATATATATATATATATATATATATTATATATATATATATATATATATATATATATATATATATATATATATATATATATATATATATATATATATATATATATATATATATATATATATATATATATTATATATATATATATATATATATATATATATATATATATATATATATATATTATATATATATATATATATATATATATATATATTTTATATAATATATATATATATATATATATATATATATATATATATATATATATATATATATATATATATATATATATATATATATATATATATATATATATATATATATATATATATAATATATATATATATATATATATATATATATATATATATATATATATATATATATATATATTATATATATATATATATATATATATATATATATATATATATATATATATGTAATTAATATTAAGTCTCTCTCTCTCTTCTCTCTCTCTCTCTATATATATATATATATATATATATATATATATATATATATATATATATATATATATATATATATATATATATATATATATATATATATATATATATATATATATATATATATATAAAGTTGAGTTAGCTCTTTTCCTAGTGAACCTTACTCTAATTAGAAAGGTTAAAGTCAATACTAATTGTTTCCACATACTCATTTAATACACTGTGAAAGTTTAACACCGTATCTCGGTCCGTCTTCAGCACAAACTAAATTTTACAAATTCCTATTTTAAAAGACAATTAAAATATAAATTCATTAATTATATATAACATATTTAAAATAATAATAATTTCAATAAAACAATAAAAATAAAGCAATAAAATTGAAATTGAAATAAAATAAATAAAAATAAAAAGGCTGGACTATTTTGGGAAAAAGGGATTCATTATTGAGTGAAATGGACAATAGAAGAAGCTTGATCATTTAAGGATGGACAATGAGTTTTAATATGTAAAACTCCAATATCCTACGATCAAGAAGGGAAGACGTATGTTGAAGGAAAGAGAAATTAGAAGAATAAAAGGGTGAGAATCTCTATGGTCTTTTATGGCAGAGTGTACAGGAGAGCAAAGAGGAAGGTCAGTTCTAAAGAAAACTCTTCTATGCTTATCAATCCTAACTTTTAATTGTAGACCAGTTTGGACTACATACGCCTGTTTACAAATGGCACAATAAAATTAATGAGGATCTGAAAAGCATTGGGTGAGAGATTCCATGTGTCTGAAGAAAGTATGAATTGAGAGGGAGTTATAATTTATAAGAATGAATTGGCATTGGTGGAATGTAGCTTCAAATATAGTATGAATATTTCTTTTAAGTTGAGATGTAAGTGATCCTATAAACAGAAGTTTTAAGTATATTTTTTGTTTGGGTACAGTAGGAAAATGAAGAGTGGGTTTGAAGATATTAGTGAGGTAATCGTTAATACTTTTTTTCACTTGGAACTTTGGGAATAAATTAAAATGGGAAAAGTATTTTAATAAATTTAATCTCTGTATGTATACTATATATATATAGTATATATATATATATATATATATATATATATATATATATATATATATATATATATATATATATATATATATATATATATATATATATATATATATATATATATATATATATATATATATATATATATATATATATATATATATATATATATATATATATATATATATATATATATATATATATATATATATATATATATATATATATAATATATATATATATATATATATATATATATATATATATATATATATATATGTATATCAATTCTTGTTATTTAGGTCTGATTACGTCATCAGTTTTAAAAACCGCAACAGAAGCGAGAAAGAGACTCCTGGGGCCATTCAGCCCCACTTTTAATATCGAAAATTTACTTAGGGAAGGACTATTGAGTGTGAGTATTATTATTATTATTATTATTATTATTATTATTATTATTATTATTATTATTATTATTATTATTATTATTATTATTATTATTATTATTATTATTATTATTATTATTATTATTATATTATTATTATTATTATTATTATTATTATTATTATTATTATTATTATTATTATTATTATTATTATTATAATTATTATTATTATTAGTATTGGTGGTAGTAGTAGTAGTAGTAGTTGCATTAGTATTAGTAAAAATAATTGTTGTCGTTTCAAAGTTAGTAATATTATTATTATTAAGAGAAAATTGTCTTTAATTTGACATGAATACTTTCAAAATCTCTGTATTGGGACATGTCGACCTTTGATTCGGACAAATGGTTAACTTTAATGCTATTTCTTTCAGCAATATTTTGACCCTCCACCAAAAATTCTTATTTTCCTTTTATATATATATATATATATATATATATATATATATATATATATATATATATATATATATATATATATATATATATATATATATATATATATATATATATATATATATATATATATATATATATATATATATATATATATATATATATATATATATATATATATATATATATATATATATATATATAATATATATATATATATATATATATATATATATATATATATATATATATATAATATATATTTTATTTTTTATTTTTTTTTTTTTTTTTTTTTTTTTTTTTTTTTTTTATTTTAATTTTATTTTATTTTTATTTTTATTTTTTTATTTTTTTATTATTTATTATTTTTATTTTTTATTTATTTTATTTTTTTTTTTTTTTTTTATCTTTAATTCGTGAGCAGCCATTTCCACCCCATTATCAGATTATTCATTCATATATTTAAATATATATTATATATATATATATATATATATATATATATATATATATATATATATATATATATATATATATATATATATATATATATATATATATATATATATATATATATATATATATATATATATATATATATATATATCCGGTGGGCAAAGGCCGGAGGCCTATTTCCAAATTCTACGGGAGTTGGAAAAATCTATCCTGGTCGATGGAGGCCGACATATCCAGATACACGGCGTTTGAAAAAAATCAAAGTCAAAGGAAGTTGGGAAAACAGATAAAGGGAGTGTGTTCCAGACTTTACCAGTGGAGTATATGTAAGATTGAGCATAGCGGTTAAGTCTGGGGTCGGAGAGTTGGACAGAGAAAGGAAAAGATTGTATAGGAAGGCGTGTTGCACGAGTTCTTTTCAGTGGAGGAGGTATGCGACGAGAGACTTCAGAAGAGCAGTGTCCGTTGTAATAGCGATAGTATAGAGAGTGACGCAACAATTCTACAGGCAGAAAGAGATTTGAGAGAGTTAGTAAGAGCAGGAGAGTTGATGAGACGAAAAGCCCTAGACTCCACCTTCTGAAGTAGAGATGTATGAGTGGAACCACCCCAGATGTGCGACGCATACTCCATACAGGGGCGAACAACACCCCTATACAGAGCAAGCAACTGGGGTGGCGAAAAAGTAATTCTGAAGGCGACTAAGAACACGTCAACCTCTTAGGAGCTTGTTTAGAAAGAGAAGTAATGTGATCTTTCCAAGAAAGATCAAGAGAAAAAGAAACACCGAGAATATTAAGAACAGATGAAGAGTTGTGTGTTTTCGAAGAAGACATCATAGTTGTGTGGAAGATTGTGTCGAGTGGAGAGATGGAGGAACTGAGTTTTTGAAGCATTGATAACTACCATGTTTTCTCTGCCCCAATTTGAAATACGAGAAAGATCAGAGGTTAGTTGCTCCAAGGCTACCCTCCTCGAGTCTATTAACTGCTGTTGGGAGGGACATCTTTCAAACTGAAAAGAGTAATGAAGGGTGGAATCGTCATCGTAGTAGTGGATAAGAGATGAAATATAGAAAAATCAGTAATGAAAAGTATATATATATATATATATATATATATATATATATATATATATATATATATATATATATATATATATATATATATATATATATATATATATATATATATATATATATATATATATATATATATATATATATATATATATATATATATATGCGCTTTTATTTTATTTTTGCAATATTTGCAAGTTTTGAAAAGTAGATCAGGTTAACCTCAATGACGCAATGTTTTCATGTTCAATGACACCTTTGAAATACTATTAAACACGTGATAAAAGATTACGATATTGAACATTGAAGACTTTTGATATCACATTTACTTTCTTATCTTAATTGCTTTCTTTTATCAATTTATTTTGCTTTTAGTATAAAAAAATGTAAAATAATTTATTATTTATTATAAGACGGGTGAAAACTGTAATATATTGGATTATATATTATAAATGTTTTTTCTTTCTTTCTTTCTTTCTTTCTTACCTTATCTGTCATATTTTTTTAGTGAAATTTTAAAAAGTACTTAAATTTAATGTTTATATCCTGGTACTAAGGGAAAATGATCCATTGTTAGGGAGACTCCCACGCTCACGGAGGCTCATAGTCGAAAGGTAAAAGTACAAAACTCTAGTGTTTACACTTTTTATTTTTGATTATTAGGCTTAAATATAGAATAAATATTACATAAATAGATAGTGTATATTTATTTATTTTTAATATTTTATTTTATATGAATGAGTATAAGCGACCTTTCAATCCGTTACTTGATTTTGATGTTACTTGGGAATATTTTAACCCTTTCTTCTTTTGTTTTATATATTTCGGGTTTCTTTCTTTGCTTGTCTTTGTCTCTTCAGATTTTGTATTGATTTATTTTCTTTTTCTTTCTTCCACGTTTTGATTTACTAAACCTGTTCGTATTTTCTCTTTTATTCATTTGTTTATTTGTAAACAGAATCGTTTATGTTTTGTTTTGATATTTATTTTATATTTTGGAAAGTTTGATTAATAAAATTGACCACCAAATGCCGCTTTCTAGTTGGAGTTATTAAAATATTTTCATCAACTATTATGGAGGTTATTGTATTCTGTACCATAGATTATAATTGATAAGATTGACAAATTTAATCTAAGCAAAAATAGCAATCAGTAGAAGTAAGAATTTTATAACAGGTATACCGATTCCTTATCTTTTGTTTAAATATATCAGGTATGGTGTATTGAGTATGTAAGAATTGTTGTAATCCCTCTTTTACCCTTGTAGTTTTATTCAACCGTAACGGTGATAGTTTATTAAGGTCTCATTTCCACAGTGATTTGTTCCTTCTAAATAACTGATCTCAAAATACACAAGAGACACTAATTTTTTCTCTCTAGTGGAGAAAAACCTTGTTTTTCTAGTATTACTAGTAATATCATTAGTGTTTGGCATAAATTTACATCTTCCAAAGAGAAAATAAATAAAAAAAGTGCGTATAATATATATATATATATATATATATATATATATATATATATATATATATATATATATATATATATATATATATATATATATATATATATATATATATATATATATATATATATATATATATATATATATATATATATATATATATATATATATATATATATATATATATATATATATATATATATATATATATATATATATATATATATATATATATATATATATATATATATATATATATATATATATATATATACTGTAGTTACTTAAGTGAGATTTATCAATTTATAATTTTAACTAAACATTTCAGCGAGGTCTTGTTTTTAATTACTTTATGTTTGTCTCTTTGCATTTTATGATCAAATATTTCTTTTCTTTTTAAAGGTCCTGCCGGACGATGCTCACGAAAGGGTTAATGGTAAAATTTTCATATCTGTCACAAGGGTTAGCGATGGTAAAAATGTTCTTTTATCTCATTTTGATTCCAGAGAAGAATTAATCCAGGTAATGCATTTTACAGCAATAATAATAATAATAATAATAATAATAATAATAATAATAATAATAATAATAATAATAATAATAATAATATAATAATAATAATAATAATAATAATAATAATAATAATAATAATAATAATAATAATAATAATAATAATAATATATAATAATAATAATAATATTACATAATAATAATAATTATTATTAATAATATAATAATAATAATAATAATAATAATAATAATATATAATAATAATAATATAATAATAATAATAATAATAATAATAATATATATACATAATAATAATAATAATAATAATAATAATAATAATAATAATAATAATAATAATAATAAACTAGTATTGGCCTGACAGGCTTTGTTAGCATCTTCCTTCATTCCACTGTTTAGCGGCTGGAAACCAATTACAGTTAGAGGAGTTCGCTATATAGACGGCTGTTTTAGCGATAATCTCCCTGTACTTGACAGTCACACAATAACTGTCAGTCCCTTTAAGGGAGAATTTGATATTTGCCCTAAAGATGAAAACAGTTCATTTATGCAGGTATACCAACCTCCAAGGGAGGCATGTGCGTAGGTATTGTGATCAATACTTTTGCACGATCTGAGAAGCATGATAGATTTTGCATGATTTTTGTTTGTTAATTTCATGAAAACATTTTTACAGCTTATGTAAATTTTGTGATGATCATTTATAGGAAAAAAAGGTTTTTGGTTTGGATTCTATTCAGCTTTCATATCCAATTTGGATAAATTACATAATATGAATGCGAATATATACAACGTACACGTATATTAGATAACGTATATTAGAGTGAGTTTTATGTTGAATTATCATAACGACCTTTATGCATTTGAAATTATAATTAACGATAAATTTAGAAAGACTGGGAATTAGCTGATATATGTTCGTACGTATTTGCGTGTGATGTAAAATAATTTAGGTCAATATTTGATCTATTGTAAGAAAATAGTAAAGAATCATTATTCTTAAAGTTTTTTTTTCTTTCTATCCTCTGCAATATAAGTTTAGCTTTCGTTATACGATCTGTTGGAAATGGAGAAGGGTGCTAAGTGATTTAACATCCCAAAACAAAAACATTGAATTTCAGTTTTACAGTTAAAATATATCTTGTGGAAAATCATAAATATATCTATAGAAATACACTACAATAATTTAAGTATATTAAGTTATTAAATGTTCGAATAATGGTATACATAGGCTCTACTCTGCTCTGCCTTTATTCCTGGCTTCAGTGGATGGACTCCATTGACATTCAGAGGGGTAAGATATGTAGATGGAGGATTTAGTGACAATTTACCACAATTGGATGAAAATACAATCACTGTTAGCCCTTTCTGCGGGGAAGCAGATATCTGTCCGAAAGACTTTACTGCTGGACGGACGGTTATATATATATATATATATATATATATATATATATATATATATATATATATATATATATATATATATATATATATATATATATATATATATATATATATATATATATATATATATATATATATATATATATATATATATATATATATATATAATATATATATATATATATATATATATATATATATATATATATATATATATATATATATATATATATATATATATATATATATATATATATATATATATATATATATATATATATAATAACTGTAATTAAATTATGAATCAAAAGAACCTCTTTAATGACAAGAGTAATAAAGATTTTTGCTTTAATAATTCACCTCCCTTTATCAACGTTCCGGGAAAAAGACTCTTTTAAGCTAAGCATCTTTTATTTACACTTTACATTATTTCTCTACACAAATATCGATATACGTATATGAAAAGAACGAACATAATAGTGGTTCAAAAGACTTCATTTGATTAAACCAAAAAAAAAATAAAAAAAAAAATATTCTCCCTCTCTCCCTCTCTCTCTCACACACACACACACACACACACACACACACACACACACACACACACACACACACACACACACACACAAATAAAGCCGTTTTACTCAATCTTGCATATACTCCACTGGTAGTCTTGAATACACAACCTTAATTTATTTTCCTAACTTCCGATGAATTACACAGTTTCAAACGTCTTGTAACCAGCCATGTTTTACCTTTAATTTAGCCCTCACTATCGATCTTCTTTCCAAGTCTGGTAGAACCATAAGGCTGTGCTAGAATTCAGTAGGGCTCTGGCTTTTACTCACCAGATATATATATATATATATATATATATATATATATATATATATATATATATATATATATATATAAATATATATATATATATATATATATATATATAATATATATATATATATATATATATATATATATAATATATATAATATATATATATAATAAATAATATATATTAATAATTAATATATATTAATAATAATTAATTATAGTAATAATAATAATAATAATAATAATAATAATAATAATATTTAATAATAATAATAATAATAATAATAATAATAATAATAATAATAATAATAATAATCATAATAATAATAATAATCATTTTTATATATAGGTCATTATCCTTTTGGTGACTTCTGAAAGCTAAAACTAAAATGTTGCCTAAATTTTTTTTTTTTTGATATTTATGTCATCATTTGATATCTTCAGATTAAAAAGAAAAAGTTGATGTTGCACATCTGCAATCATTTTTACTCTCTTTTTAATATTTATTTATTTATTTGATATAATGTAGATATATCAAAAGATAAGTAAAGGAGAAGTAAGATCTAGTTTGTGCAGCAGATGTAAGAATATTATATTCAGTTTCTTTAGTAATCAGAAAAAGGAAAGAAAGAAAGATAGAAAGAAAAAAAAACACATTGTTTTTACTCTCATTTTATATATGAGTCATTCTGATTAGATGAGCTTTACACACCTGCCGAAGAAGAAGTTCAATATTTAAGCATGCTCGCACTTGCATAATATTTTATTTCTGAAAGTTGAGAATATATATTTTAAATGGTTTTCATTTCTTATGGCATGAATATTAAAATATTTTTATCGTTTGTTATGATTTAACATTTATGTTCAATTTTTGGATTGCTTTATGAACATTTTTGGAAATGAATTGAACCTAAAAGTTTGACAGTGTGTTCATTTACATTTGATGCATCTTTATTAATATTTGTATAGAAAATTAATGTCTGCTATTGGAATCGAACCAGTGACCTTTAAGATGGTTGTCTTAAGCGTAAACCACTAGGCCACGGCGATACGCCTAAGACTACCATCTTAAAGGTCGCTGGTTCGAGTCCAATAGCAGACATTAATTTTCTATATAGAAATAGTCTGTGAGAGTTTTAGCAGACTAAAAACTCTGTTATTAAAACTTGTGCATGAAGGAGTTAATTTTTTTTTCTAGCATACTTTGAATATTTTTATCTTTTCCATTTTGTTACTTTGTCATATATATTCAAATTGTTATATATTTCTCCATATATTCACATTTTCTAATTACATCTCATTCTTTCTCCTTTTTCCTAACAGATTTCCCTAGCAAACACCAGTATAGAATTAAGTCGTGAAAATCTTTATCGTTTTACCCTTATTCTATTTCCTCCTCCTCCTGAAGTTCTGAACAGAATGTGTCAGCAAGGCTTCAACGATGCTTTGGAGTTCTTGCAAAGAAACAATCTAATTAATTGCACCAGATGTCTTGCCGTTCATTCCACTTTTAATCTGGATGCCAATTTAATTAAAGAAGGTATCACGCTTCAAATAGATGACGATGAAGATGAATATCAAATACACTGCGACGATTGTAATGTTCAGAGAGAGGTACGTATGTAGTTAATTTTTTTTTTCAATTTTAATTTGATTTCCAGTGGTGTATTAATGAAAAAAGAATTGTATTTATTGTTTGCAAATTTGAAAGTGTAGTTAGTCTCCTATTTCAATTTTAATTTGATTTCCAGTGGTGTATTAATGAAAAAAGAATTGTATTTATTGTTGCAAATTTGAAAGTGTAGTTAGTCTCCTATTTCAATTTTAATTTGATTTCCAGTGGTGTATTAATGAAAAAAAGAATTGTATTTATTGTTGCAAATTTGAAAGTGTAGTTAGTCTCCTATTAATAGGAAATCATACCAAAAAACATTGTCAAATAAGCTTATATGATACGATATAAATAACGTAGATTTATTAACAAAAAGGGAAGGCTATAAAATAATAAAAATAACAGAAGTGTCAATACAGAGAAATCTTAAAAAGTGATGAAAATTTGAAGAAAAAAAAAAGTGATGTAAAAGTTCTTGATAATTTTATTTTACGAATTTTCGGATGCATTTACAAACCACTGAGGCCGTTGTATATTGATCTCTTCTTGATTTTAAAGGAGTTCTTCAGTTCCCTTTGTTTTTACGTATCTTGTTTTAGAATTTTATTTTGTTTTTGTATCTTGTTTTAGTCAGTTAGTGGGGCTTTCATATACTATTATGTAAATCTGTTAAATTTGAATTTTCGGAGTACGAGAAACATAACCTTTATTGGGATCAAATGCGTAATTAATATTAATCAGCGTGTGGGTGTGTATTTGTATATATATATAATATATATATATATATATATATATATATATATATATATATATATATATATATATATATATATATATATATATATATATATATATATATATATATATATATATTCGCCAGTTGCTTTGTGTTATTAAACGCATACTCGATATTGAATTTCATTCATATGAATTTTTAAAAAACATTTTGGTAGACGCAAAAACATTCTTAAACATTCAGATGTTTTAACCCTTTTATCAGATGTTTTAACCCTTTTACCAGATGTTTTAACCCTTTTATCAGATGTTTTAACCCTTTTACCAGATGTTTTAACCCTTGTATCAGATGTTTTAACCCCTTTTACCAGTTACCAGATGTTTTAACCCTTTGTATCAGATGTTTTAACCCTTTTACCAGATATTTTAACCCTTTTACCAGATGTTTTAACGCTTTTATCAGATGTTTTATCCCTTTTACCAGATGTTTTAACCCATGTATCAGATGTTTTAACCCTTTTTACCAGTTACCAGATGTTTTAACCCTTTTATCAGATGTTTTAACCCTTTTACCAGATATTTTAACCCTTTTATCAGATGTTTTACCCCTTTTACCCTTTTATCAGATATTTTAACCCTTTTATCAGATGTTTTAACCCTTGTATCAGATGTTTTAACCCCTTTTACCAGTTACAAGATGTTTTAACCCTTGTATCAGATGTTTTAACCCTTTTGTTTAAGCCTTTTATAATTGTGTAAAATTCCTTTCCTTCAGGAAGCAATTTTGGACACTCTCCCAGAAACTGTTGGTTCGATATTCCAAGACGCGATCGACAAAGCCAACAAAGGAATAATGAATTGGGTTTTCAAACACAAGAGCATGAAATTAGTTTCAATTTTAACGTTGCCTTACATAATACCATTTGAAATTATACTCGCCACATTCTTAAAGTAAGTAAATATTTTATATATATATATATATATATATATATATATATATATATATATATATATATATATATATATATATATATATATATATATATATATATATATATATATATATATATATTGGGTGTGGGTGTGGGTGTGAATTTATATACATAGAATTTGTTTTTCATTTAACCATTTTAAAATCATTTTAATTAAAAATAAAAATTAACTGTTTGAAGGTAACCATAATTAGACAAATTTAAAAATGATAAGTAATCATGCAAAAATTTTAATGAGTTCGAATTAGTATTAACTTCTAAAACAAAATTTTTAAAATTTTGTATTTTTTAATTTAAAATTTTTTTTTAATTTAAATTTTTTACTTTAAAATTTTTTAAAAAATTTTTTTCATTTATTTTTTATTTATCTATTTATTTTTTTTTTATTATTTTTTTTTTTTTCAGAATAATGAGAACGTCACCGAGCTTTAAAGAAATTAAAAGTTTCGGTTTCCAAGTTATACAACTGCTAAAAGCATTAATTAGAGCCTGGCTTTCGAAACCTGTTCAACCACATCATCATCCAAGACACCATCATAATAATCGCTTTTCTTGCGAGTTATCCATCACAAGATTTACAGGTCTTTCAATATATATATATATATATATATATATATATATATATATATATATATATATATATATATATATATATATATATATATATATATATATATATATATATATATATATATATATATATATATATATATATATATATATATATATATATATATATATATATATATTATTTTATATATTGTTATATAAGCATTAATTTTTCTGTTTTTAACTGGGATTGATTCATGAATTTTATGTAGAATTAAAGTTTCTGACAAATTTTTTTGATTTTCAAATAAAGGACTTTTTTTGTGTTTTTGTGTTTGTGTGTGTTGTGTGTGTGTGTGTGTGTGTGTGTGTGTGTGTGTGTGTGTGTGTGTGTGTGTGTGCATGTGTTAATGTCCTGCTCTCTGGAAATTAACATTTAATATTCCATTTACTAAACGGAGTAACAATCATTGCAAATGACATTATATATATATATATATATATATATATATATATATATATATATATATATATATATATATATATATATATATATATATATATATATATATATATATATATTTTTTTTTTTTTTTTTTTTTTTGAAGTCCATAAAAATTATAATGGTGCTTTTTAAATCGAGCATAACATCATTTTTTTTAGCAAGTAAGATTTTTTTTTTTATTAACTTATTAACTTATTAATTAATGGGACTTTTTTTTATGTGTAACAAGTGCAGGTATATTTCTGTATATCTTAATTTAACGGAATGAATGTCTACCTCGATAGAACAGTTAAATAACTTAAAATTTGAAATGTTAATTTTTCACTTTAGTTTGGTCTTACTAACATCCCCAAAAAATTAATATTTAAAATTATATCTTAGGTGAAGGAGAAATCCAGAAGGTTATTGGGGAAAAGGAGAACTTTAACTTTGCTGTTGATGTGGCAGATGCGTAAGTATTCACAAAGAATTTACCTTTCTCTATTTCATTTTAATTAATAAGTGCAACTTTCGTATCTTCTTTAATTCGAGTTAATAAATATTTCTAATAATAATTTTAAATGCAAATTATTTTACACAAAGTCTTGACTTATCACTTGTTAAATAATTGATTTAAGTTCTTTTTTAATTTATTTTAAATTTTCAGGCCAGATTTACAAACCCACAGAGGTGCTTTGACTTTAGAAACTGAAGCCTTAAATCAATTGGCTCTGAGGTGTGCAGCCAAATCTGTCTCACATCTTAGTTCTAAGGCAGCCTCAAGAAGTGTCTCCAAGAACCCATCAAGAGCTCCTTCTCGAGCTACTTCAAGGGCAGTTTCAAGAGCAGTTTCAAGAATTCCGTCTCTAGAGGATTTATCTGTCCCCAGCGAATGGAATGTATCAAATCATCCAACTGACGATACGTTTGAACAGATTTTGAATGTTACCAATCAGCATGACGCTGTAATGGCGTACTATTATATGGATGATAACAATGAGGTTTGTTTCTTTAATTAAAAGGTTTTAACATTTTAAACTACTATGGACGTTTTCCAGTTAATCATTTTAATTTGTGAATGATTCTTTTTACCTGAAATTTAGTATAATAGGAATATTTTTTCCCAGATGAAAGTGACGGAAATATTTGATATGACATCAGCAGAGGAACAGCAAAATATTGAGACCAGAGAATTAGACGAAGAGGCTTTGCAGTCACATTTAGAATCATTTAAAGGTATGAAGAGTGGTTGTGTTTACTGTTCATTGTTAAATGCTGGCAAGTTATATTTAAAAGTATTTATATTATATTATATCTCATATATTTTTTGCATGTATTGATGTAAATTTTAGCAGTGTAGATTTCATGCTCATTCTTTGTAGATGTACAGTCGTGAACAAAAGTTCGTTCCTATTAAGCTGGAAATAAATATTTATATAAAATGGAGATCATTTCATAAAAGCTCTATTTTGAATAAAAATAGAATAAAAACATTGAGAGGGGCTTAATTGAACTGTGATTGGCTGAACCTGAGATGATCTCCATTTTATATAAATATTTATTTCCAGCTTAATAGGAACGAACTTTTGTTCACGATACATTAGATACGGTATCTTAAAATTTTTGAATAAGTTAACAATGTTACTTTAAAGACCTTTCTAGAGATTTAGAATACATTTTAAGTTACATTCCTTGAGGCTTATGATAGTATTTTCTTTATTCCTGTTCTTGAGTTTATATTTTTTATGCAATTGATCTTCAACAGATAACCAAAACAAATTTATTTGAAAATTATATGATGATTCTTATGTTCTTCCATTCGTGTTGTAAGTTTTATATTCTTTATTTACCTTACTTCGGGGTCGATATGATTTTCAAATAATCTTTTGCACACTTTGTTCTTTGAATGTTTTCTTAAATTATTATCGCTTTAAAATTTATCATTTTAAAGCGAAATATATATATATATTTTTTTATATATATTTCATGGTTTACTCTTCAGTTTATAAAACTAAATAAAAGCTAATTGACAGCTTGCATTATGTCCATTGCAAAACCTTGGGAGAACCCAACTTTCACAAGCAACCATTGACTCATCACATGAACCTGCAAAACATTTAAGCTGATGAAAAAATTGATGGCTTCCTGTTTTGTTCCTACATTGGAACAGACTCATGCTTTTTTAAGAACTACCGTTTGGATCCTATAATTCATTTGGAACACGATGTACGTAATGCATTCGCTACTCAAAATATGACCATGGCCTTTTCCTTTAATACTGAAAAGGTGTACGACTCTACATGGAAGGTAGAGGTGTTGCGAAACTTTCCCTCAATTGGATTCAAAGGCAACTTCCCCGCCATTCTTCATTGTCTAATGTTAGACCTTTCATTCTAAATCTGCTGTGGCACCACTATGTCAAAACATTTTGTCATAGATGAGGGGATGCCTCAAGGCGCAGTGTAGTGAGTATATTACTTTTCGAAATAGATTTGATAACATTCCGAACTCAATTCTATGTTCTCTCTATGTAGACTAATTTACCCTACTGCATATGCTGCTGGGGCAAAACATCCTTGCATAGTTCGTCAATTTCAACTATCCATCCACAGGG
Source organism: Armadillidium nasatum (assembly GCA_009176605.1). NCBI lineage: Eukaryota > Metazoa > Arthropoda > Malacostraca > Isopoda > Armadillidiidae > Armadillidium > Armadillidium nasatum. Next base: position 209,705 of record SEYY01005278.1, on the reverse strand, counting down.
TTCCATCCTGGTGTAGTGAACATTGGAAATCAATTCATTGTGCAATGTAACATTAAAAAGCTATAATAAATAACAAAATAGGAAGCAACAGAACTTCAAGTTAATGTGAGTAATAAGTTAATGTCTCCTAGTGTTCTCTTTACTTCCTCCAACCATCCCGGAGTTAGTAAAACGATTTTGGTGATGGAGTCTTGCAGGATGTTGTCACACTCCTCCGTCAACGCACCAGATAGCTCCATGAATGTCGGTGAAGCATATGTCAGGGCTCTGTCACGTTTCCCCAAGATATCTTAAATATGTTCTATTTGATTCAATATCGGGTTCTGACATTCCTCTCCAACATATTAAATATGTTCAATGGGAATCAAGAAGTGCTGTTAGCAGGTACGGGCAGGAGGCGGATAAAACCTCTTCTAGGTACGGCGGACGTCCGCAGCAATGTGTTGTCTGGTATTACTATGGAGTAATAAGTATATCGCGCCAATAAAAAGGGCGAAAGGTGCTACATATTCCTGATGGATGTCGTACACATAACTTTCTGCTATTAATGCCCCCCTTGTCCAATATATGCAATTTCATTCGAGTTCCCAAACTTATGCCAGATCACATCATCACAAAGCAACCTCCCAAAGAGATCCTGGAGAAATGTTGCAAGGGAACTAGCACTCTCCTGAACGTTTTCACACTCTCTGGCATACGTCTTTCAAATAAAAAGAGCCGACATTATTCATTTGTCCAATTTTTATAGACCTGTGCAAATTGCAGTCGGACAATTAGGTCCACCTTGTTCAGAGCATCAAGAATTTGCGACTGTCCGCTAGCAATCATTCCAGTTAATACAATCTTCTTCAAACTGTGTGATCGGAACTGGCAAATGAATGACTCTACGAAAAAGGTTTTGTAGTTGATTGCTTGTTCGGATCAGATTTTCCAGAACTGTTAGATGGAGAAATCCGCCAATCCTATCTGAAGTAGTAATCGAGCTACCCAAACCTGGTCTTCTACGATTACTGTCAATGTCTTTGAACTTGTGTAGTGTCAGACACACTTTCCATTGTTTGATCCTAAGTCGCTGAACTACTTGTATCTTGGAGAAACCTGTTTCCAATAGTGTAATAGTTCTGATGGCAAGTTGCTCATCTCTTGAAATGTGTCAGTTCATTTTTAAGGTACTGTTGTCCAAATAAATATACCAACACTCACAGCAACTTGAACACAGTCACGTGACTACGGAAGTTCTTGAAGCTCGATACATACTCGTACATATGGAGCTCTATCTTATATGTACTGCAGTTTGAATGGTATTAACTCGAACTGAGTATGTGAGTATGGAGTGTACTGCATATTGGTTGTTAAGTTTGTTGGTTCTATTGTTTTAAATAGGGATTCTCAATCTTATAAGGTCCATATCCCCCTTTTTACACTACTATATGTGGTCACGCTACTTTCACACATCTATACTTACAATATATATATATATATATATATATATATATATATATATATATATATATATATATATATATATATATATATATATATATATATATATATATATATATATATATATATATATATATATATTTGAATTTCGGCTCTTCCCCAAAAAAATTAATAGTTAAGCATAAAATACAATTACGAAAAGCAGAAAATGATTGAAGAAGAAGGATAACTTAAATATATGAAGAAGAAGGATAACTTAAATATATGAAGAAGAATGATAACTTCAATATAAGAAGAAGGATAACTTAAATATATGAAGAAGAACGATAACTTAAATATATGAAGAAGAAGGATAACTTAAATATATGAAGAAGAACGATAACTTAAATACTGTAAATGAAAAAGAACGATAACTTGAATATATGAAGAAGAAGGATAACATAAATATATGAAGAAGAACGATAACATAAATATATGAAGAAGAACGATAACTTAAATATATGAAAAAGAACGATAACTTAAATATATGAAGAAGAAGGATTAATTAAATATACGAAGAAGAAGGAAAACCTAAATATATGAAGAATAACGATAACTTAAATATATGAAGAAGAAGGATAACTTAATATAGGAAGAAGAACGATAACTTAAATATATGAAAAAAATGATAACTAAAATATACGATAAGCCGTTTAAAATTTAAAAAAAAATTGATTATTATTAAGATTATTTGTCGTTTCTTATGGGATTGGAATACAGTAG
>SEYY01005278.1:195000-202500 GCA_009176605.1 Armadillidium nasatum | reverse complement strand
ATATATATATATATATATATATATATATATATATATATATATATATATATATATATATATATATATATATATATATATATATATATATATATATATATATATATATATATATATATATATATATATATATATATATATATATATATATATATATATATATATATATATATATATATATATATATATATCCTTAACATACTTTGTTCCATACAAGCAAAGTAAATATGTGATTATATTCGGGAAAATTGGACAATGCACTGTAAAGAATGATTATTATGTAATATAAATACAGTGTACATTTAATATGAAAGAATGATTTTATATATATTTTCATATATACCCTTTGAGAATAAAAATAATTTATTGAAAAAAAATACAATTTCGTCAAATTCTGGTACAAAGAGGTAACTGTAATAAAACTAGGTATATTCAATAGAAACTTGGGGGAGATGGTGGGAAAAATAAAGTGGAAACTTGGGAGAGGAAGGGGGGAAATGAAGTGGAAACTAATGTGAGAAAACATTCATAACACGAACTTTTAATTTAAAAAAAAATGTGATAAAAAATCAAATTTCATTTACCAAATTTCAAGTATCATATAGGCAAATTAAAAACCAAATGATAAACAATATACATCCTTGCCCAAATTTAAATATTCTCTCTTCAATTATTTTTGCACATATACTATATATATATATATATATATATATATATATATATATATATATATATATATATGTATATATATATATATATATATATATATATATATATATATATATATATATATATATATATATATATATATATATATATATATATATATATATATATATATATATATATATATATATATATATATATATATATATATATATATATATATATATATATATATATATATATATATATATATATATATATATATATATATATATATATATATATATATATATATATATATATATATATATATATATATATATATATATATATATATATATATATATATATATATATATATATATATATATTACTAATATTATTATTGTTACTATTATTATTATTATTTATTATTATTATTATTATTATTATTATTATTATTATTATTATTATTATTATTATTATTATTATTATTATTATTATCATTATTATTACTTTCGAAATAGTTCATTTTAATTCACGTGTTCAATACTCAAATATATTTTATTTGCCTCCTTAAAATAGATCAATTTTCATTGGTCCATACGTTAATTAGTAAATAATATCGATGGAATGTAACTTTCTAAATTATTTATTAATATATTGACTAATCAGACGACTAATTATTTATAAAAAAAAAAAAAAAAAAAAAAAAAAAAAAAAATTCAGTTCAGTTCAAAAAACAATTATAACTGAAATTCTGTTACAAAATCCACTTACCAATTCTGTTTTATAGAGAAGAATTATTGTGAACCTTTGCCAAATACTTTGATAGTAAAAAGGTATAAAAAGAAAATTAGAAATAAGGGAGTCCAATTTTATTTATTTTTTATTTAATCAATAGCATTATTTATTTAAGTTGAAACACAACCTCATTATATATATATATATATATATATATATATATATATATATATATATATATATATATATATATATATATATATATATATATATATATATATATATATATATATATATATATATATATATATATATATATATATATATATATATATTATGCAGTCACCTTAAATTCCTCTTATTATTTAAGTGACTAATCCCCCCAAAAATATTTCTAATTAAAAAATTTATTACTTATAAGCAGCACATTTTACACTCTTCAGTGCATAAGATGAATTACTATCTCTGAGAACCAATCCATAAACTGCAAAACTTTCTGGACATGTTATCCACTCATCAGGCATTTCAGTATATCTTCCACTTACCTTTAGATTTCCGAGGGATTCAGCAGGGAATACCTATATATATATATATATATATATATATATATATATATATATATATATATATATATATATATATATATATATATATATATATATATATATATATATATATATATATATATATATATATATATATATCAGCTACTGATTATAATCAGGGAGTTTCAGACCTTTCTGGTCTCATCTTGATTAATATCATAAAATAATAATAGAAGAATGCAAAATATCTACAGGAAATAGATATTATATTATTAACAATTTATATTTTAATTAAACATTTAAAATTAAAGTAAATAACATAAATAATAAAGTAAAACAAAAATTACATATTAAAAATTAAAAAAAAAAAAATATTAAAGGAATTAAATAGAAAATTACCGATTTTATGATTTTACAATATTGAATTATAAATATTTTAAAAAACTGGTTATTAAATACAAAAAGAGAGTAAAAAAATAAGATAGATAGGGTCGGAAAAATTGTAAAGCATAAAAATTAATCATTGGAATAAATAAATATAAAGTTATATTGATGGAAGAGTTGATTGATCAAAAAAGTGCAGACACCACCTTTTCAAGGATAGTTAAACGAGTGGAATCACCCCAGATGTGAGAGGCGTACTTCATATAGGGTCGAACAAGGCCCTTTTACAGAGCATGCAACTGGGGTTTCGTAAGGAAATTACGAAGCCGACTAGGAACACCCAATCTCTTAGAACTTGCTTTGAAAGAGAAATAAGGTGATCTTTCGAAGAAAGATCACGAGAAAAAGAAATACCGAGAATATTAAAGGACAGTTGAAGGTTTGACTTGTGCGTTTTCGAAGAAGATATCATAGTTGCATTGAAGGGTGTGTTGTTATTGTGTTTTTGAGGCATGAAAAGTATCATGTTTTCTTTACCCCAGTTGGAAATACGAGAAAGATCAGATGTTAGTTGCGTAAATTAACTGCTGATTGGAGGGGCTTATTTCAGATTTAAAGGAGTAATGAATTGTAGAGTCATATACATCAACATATATATATATATATATATATATATATATATATATATATATATATATATATATATATATATATATATATATATATATATATATATATATATATATATATATATATATATATATATATATATATATATATATATATATATATATATATATATATATATATATATATATATATATATATTATATATATATATATATATATATATATGTAGGTTTCATACTGTCAAAAGTATCATTTAACATTATTTTAACATTACCTCTTCTTCAGGGCCTAACTTTGGACCTCCGTTTAAACAACATTCTAATTGAAAGCTCTTTCCATTCTTTTGTGTGTGATCCAAGCTTACTGCAATCATAGCTTTGTCACAGTTTAATCCGTCGATTGACCCAGAGGGAAAAGGATTGGTTGAAAATTCTACTTTACAGCAAATACCAACGCATATAGTGTCAGATTCTGAGCAATATCCAAATCCCACAAGTAAGGAATCTTTGTCACATTGAAGAACAGTTTCAGTCAATGAAATGTAGTAGCAGGTGGTTGACGAACTGAATTCTGTGGTACTTAATGTTGTGGCAATAGTGGTTGAAGACGGTATATTATTTATCGTTGTTGGTGATTGCGATGATTCTGTTGAAGATCCAACAGTCAGCTCCGTTGTTGTAAGGTTTGTTGAAGGCGTTGCTGACGTAGTATTTGTTGTAACAGGGATTTCTGTTGTCTTTGTAGCTGATACTGTTTTCTTTGATTGCGTCACAGTTGTTGTCGTTTTTTGTTTTGTTGTCTGTTGTACCGTTGTTCCTCTTGTTGTCTTTCCATCAAGAGTTTCAGATCGTATATCATCTATTATATTATATATATATATATATTATATATATATATATATATATATATATTATATATTATATATATATATATATAATATATATATATATATATATATATATATATATATATATATATATATATTTTATATTATTTTTTTTATTATTAATTGCTGAGGTGTTTTTTCCATTTTTTTTTAATTAATAATTAAATTTGATTTTTTCAAATATTTATTCTTAAATATTTAAATATTTATTTAAAGCTTATTTTAAACTTTTTAAGGAGTTCATCTCGCTTCTCATTTTCACCCATATATATATATATATATATATATATATATATATATATATATATATATATATATATATATATATATATATATATATATATATATATATATATATATATATATATATATATATATATTCTCTATTACATTCAAGAAAGCAATTTCCATTTTCATCACTTTTTTGTACATCATTAAATAATGAACATTTTTCTTCTTCGAACGACACCGCGAGGCAAGTTGAATCTTGTAATCATAATAATAATAATAATAATAATAATAATAATAATAATAATAATAATAATAATAATAATAATAATAATAATAATAATAATAATAATAATAATAATAATAATAATAATAATAATAATAATAATAATAATAATAATAATAATAATATTAATATGTTTTCAAATATAGAATGCTTTCTTCGTTGTTAAATTGAAACTATTATTTAAAAATATAAAACTATCTTTGGGTGTTAAGACTGAATTAAAACAATTGAGAAAAAGTTTCTTTAAAATTCAAAAATTAACAATAATTAGATTTTTTAATTGTAACATTATTTAAGAATTTATTAATTAATGAAATGAATAAATTAAAAACTGAAAAACAACAAAGTAATCACTTTAGTTTTTAACTTATAAAATCACCTTCGCTACACAGTTCGATGCATTGGATAAATCCGAGATTCTGATTGGTCAAAAAGGGATTTTTACATTTTCTCTTCGAATTTCGATACATTTTAGACTCCATCATTCGGCCTTCAGAGTTCAGTGACAAATACAAAATCAAAGCAACATAAATCTGGTAAAGGAGAATTTTTTATAAAGATTTTCTTGTATATTAAACATATATATATAATATATATATATATATATATATATATATATATATATATATATATATATATATATATATATATATATATATATATATATATATATATATATATATATATATATATATATATATATATATATATATATATATATATATATATATATATATATATATATATATATATATATATATATATATATAATATATATATATATATATATATATATATATATATATATATATATATATATATATATATATATATATATATATATATATATATATATATATATATATATATATATATATATATATATATATATATATATATATATATATTATATATATATATATATATATATATATATATATATATATATATATATATATATATATATATATATATATATATATATATATATATATATATATATATATATATATATATATATATATATATATATATATATATATATATATATATATATATATATATATATATATATATATATATATATATATATATATATATATATATATATATATATATATATATATATATATATATATATATATATATATAATCAATAGGAGGGTACTTGGAAACTCTACTGAGGCTACAGAGCATTCTGCTGGGGTTCCCCTGGGTGCGCCGTAGCAATCAACCAAAGTCAAGCAACGCCAACTTGGGCACAAAAACTGTTTGCAACAATAATTAGTAATGTAAGATTGAGAAAATTTATCAGCACGCCAGGATTCGAAACCACTGACAACTATATAGACAAACTTTTCCTATCTTTCCAGTTCACCTTAACCCCTTTATCTTTGTGACTTGGATGTTGGTTCTTTGTCTCTTTTCTATAAGAAATATAGCTGCAAATGTTAGAGGGAACTGTCTACTCTATTCGTATATACCTCTACCTTTAAGGTTACCTCCTTCTTTCCAGGCACTTCTGTTTTGTGGAATTCCCTTTCATCTTCTGTGTTCCCTGCTGAATTTAATCAGAACTAATTTAAAGATTACATTTGTACTCACTTGCAAAATTTACCCTTTTGTCGGAATTGTAGGTTTTATTTATACTTTTATTACTTTAACAAACCAAATTGAATAATGCTCTGCCCGTGAGCTGTGGTAATGTGTGTGTTAAAAAATACCTTGCAGTAACAATTTTCAATTTGTCTATAAATTTGTCTTAAGAATACAGTAACTTATTAAAAAGTTCATTTTACCATTAATTAATTAATTAAATTTCAAATACTCTGTGATTATTATTACCTTAAGGACGAGCACCATTGTTCAAATTTTGATTTCAGTGTCTTTGAAGTCAACCAAAACTAAGTAAAAAAATTCAGTAGAAAATCGCGGTTGATATCAACAAGAAAATTTTATATAAATAAAATTCAATAATTCAAAAAAAAAAAAAAAAAAAAAAAAAAAAAAAAAAAAAAAATCAGTTCATCACAATTATTTATTAACCATAAATTCTGTATTTGACTTAAAGGCATTTTATTATTGGACATGTCTTAGAAAACTTAAAGAAATAATGGTCGTACATAAATCTTCAAGAAAACATAAATTTAGCTAACAAAACCTCTTAAAAAATTTATATATATATATATATATATAAGAAGAATAATAATAATAGATAATAATAATAATAATAATAATAATAATAATAATAATAATAATAATAATAATAATAATAATAATAAGAAGAAGAAGAAGAAGAAGAAGAAGAAGAAGAAGAAAAAGAAGAATGAATAATAATAATAATAGCAATAATAAAATAATAATAATAATAATAATAATAATAATAATAATAATAATAATAATAATAATAATAAGAAGAAGAAGAAGAAGAAGAAGAAGAAGAAGAAGAAGAAAGAAGAATTACCGTCGTCTTCAAACTTCCTACACTCATTCAATTAACATTTCATCTATTCTTCGTAACACCAAAAACTCCTTTCTCCGTCGTAAATGCAATAAACTTTTGGTTCCTCTTCATCACACCCTTTCTAGTATTGTGCGAAAAATGCTACCTCAAATTTTGCTTCTTCCTTTTTCCCTACTCTTGTATCTTCTTCCGTTTCAACTGTTGTTTTACCTTCCTCTAAAGATGTACTCTTCGTTCAAACTTTTGCCTCTAATTCAACCTTAGACGATTCCGGACCTGTACTTCCTCATTCAACCCCTTGCAACTCATTTATGTCTGATATTGAAATTTCTTCTAAATATGTCATTTCTGTTCTCTCTGAGCTTAGCATTAAGAAGACGTACGGAAATGTTCAAATTTCTCTTGCGGTTTTCAGAAACTTGCACTTCTGAGCATGCTTCCTGCCTTGATAAACTATTTCGTCTCTGTCTTTCTACTTCGACCTTCCTTTCTTGCTGGAAGCATGCGCTCATTCAGCTTTTGCCAAAAAAATGGGGACATTTCTCAACCCTCCAATTATCGTTATATTTCTTTAATTTCCGTTCTTTCTCAAGTTTTTGAATCTACTCTTAACAAGAAGGTTTGGAAATATCTCAGTTCTTCTAATCTTGTCTCTGATCGATAGTATGGTTTTTATAAAGAACCCTCTACT
>SEYY01005278.1:185000-187500 GCA_009176605.1 Armadillidium nasatum | reverse complement strand
AGATAGAACAGAACCCTGAGTAACATCACAATTGACAGAAATGAGGAAGAGGTCGCTCCTTCGACAAGTGCTAAGGTGGAAAGATCAGAGATAAAACTAGACATAAGTAAGCAAAGAGAAGAAGGAAACACAAAGGAAAAAAGCTTGAAGAGCAGTAACGCATCCAGACCAGGTCAAAAGTCCTAGAAATGTCTAGCACCCTCTCACAAACTCTCCATAATCCGCAAGATGAGAAGACCATGAATCATTAAGATTGGAAAGTGTGTTATCATTAGATCTCGAACGTCGAAAGCCATACTGATGATCTGAAAGAAGTGGATGAGACTCAAGAGAATCCAGGAAATGAGTTAAGGAAAATTGTAAAATTTCACTTCACGGTTTATGTGGTTTTATTATTACGTATATTGTCTGTGGCTGAAGGGGATAGTAGCTGACCTGTTACCCTGTATCCGGAAGCAGTCTGGGGGGGGGGTCCTTTGAGTTAGTCATCATGGTGGGTGTTCATGAGCTTTCTCAATGCGATTTCCTTTTGTAATGTCCTGGCATAGAGTAACACACTTTGTCTTACAAGCTTAGAGGTCAGGGTTCAAATACCCAATAACAGACTTAAATTGTAAAATTCACTCCACGGTCTATGTGGTTTTATTACTTACGTATATTGTCTGTGGTTGAAAGAGGATAGTAGCTGACCTATTGCCCTTTATCCAATCGCAGTCGGGGAGCCTTTGAGTTAGTCTTCATGGTAGATGTTCACGAGCTTTCTCAGTGCGATTTCCTTTAGTACTGTAGTGGTATGGAGGTAACACTCTGTCTTATCAGCTTAGAGGTCAGGGTTTAAATCCCCAATAGCTGACTAGAAACTGTAAAATTTCATTTCGGTTTATGAGGTTTTATTACTTATTATTATTATTATTATTATTATTATTATTATATATTATTATATATTATATATATATATTATATATATATATATATATATATATATATATATATATATATATTTATATATATATATATATATATATATATATATATATATATATATATATTATCATAATATATATTCAAAATTTCTTTCTAGATGTTCAAGTTCGAAATTCTTTCAGAAATAATTTGTTCGGATGTGTCTAATCCAATCTTAGATTTTGCTAGTTAGCTAGCTATTCTAGTGACAAAATAATTGTGTATATAAGAAAAAGGTTTCATATAGTTTCATACAATCACAAATTTTCTTAACTACACTTTGAGATGGGTTCTGTTCATCTACAGTTAACTTTTTCCAAATGCTGAAATTTTATTATTTTTCAACTGTCTTTTAATTTTTATTTTCTTCGTCTGCGGATCTTTCAAATTTTAAACAAACGTAGTGGTGTTGACATGCTTTGGGAACATAATTCTTGAATTTTCCTCGTACTTCCAACGATTTAATTTAGAAAACTATTAATGTAGCCTCATTACTGTGAGAATATCTACATCTTCTTTAATTCTACATTAATTAATTTTTCGGTATCTCTAATAGATCTTACAGTTTGATAAGCCATGGAGAATTTTAAACCAGGTGCGCCTAATATCATATTGTATACTATGCAGTCTCCAGATGTCAACGTATACAATTATTCCACCTTATTTTTTTATAAAAAAGGAAAAAATATAATGCTTAATTTTTTAATTCATTTATTTAAGAATGCATCCTAGGCAGATAAGATGATATCCTGATCAAGAAGAGTCTAGAGGAGGCAGATTTTGACCTGTCTGTCCATAGTGTTGTTATAAATTTATTTCACTTTCTCTGTCCTCTTTCCTATATTTTAATTCTTGAATAACATTTCTCGATACTTGTGAAGAAGATATTGTTCCCAGAAATAAACTGGCTCGATTCTGTCTTATTTCAAAATAAACGGTTATGTTATAGTTCATGACAGCTTGTGGTAAATAGATGCTCCATTCCTAGTGACATGAAATTATATTTTAATGTAATAAAATCTAATGTAATAAAAGGTTTTATTAGTTTTTCCAACCAAATGGTTGCTGCTAGGATGATGAGAAGGTGTTCTTATATATTTAATATTTTACTCTTCAAGAAACATTTAGAAATGTTCTGCAGTAAATCTCAGACATTTAACTGAATATATTTTCAAAAGAATTTATTAAAAATGAAGAGAATAAGTCAAGAGCAAAGAAGTTAGCTGTAAAGGAAGACAAGAAAGCTGTGAAACTTTCAGAGAAAAGAGGAATTGGGAATGGAGAAGACGTAAAGTTAAAGTTGATTTTTTTTAGCACAGTCTAACTAAAAAGCTAAAAATAGAATCAGAAATAGCATTACATTTTGAATGGGTTTAGGAATATTTAGCAAGGCGAATAATAGATATTAAACGAAATTTTCTTTTGAAATATACTTATGGGTAGCAAAATTTTTATAGAGTTTTACGATACTTGTTAATTTTTGAACTCATTGTCTCTTGAACGATTCTTAAAATAAAATTGCAGAAATATTATATAG
>SEYY01005278.1:162500-175000 GCA_009176605.1 Armadillidium nasatum | reverse complement strand
GTATTTAACCTACCCCTCTTTAAATCCACTGTCTGCGTCCACCTGAGGATCTACGTTAGGTTTGAATTGGATGGGTTTTCTTTTATCTTTTAATTATGCCCCCTCCTTGAAAAGGGCTCTGCCCGTGAGTGGCGGTTAAAAAAAAAAAAAAAAAAAAAAAAAAAAAAAAAAAAAAAAAAAGTAAAGTAAAGATCCTGAGTTCTCATCTATGTCAAAGAGTGAATAAATCAATTAACCCACTTGAAGATTATTCTGAAGATTATTCTGAAGATTATTCTGAAGATTATTCTGAAGATTATTCTGAAGATTATTCTGAAGATTATTCTGAAGATTATTCTAAATTCAAGTATCCATGGCTAAAGATTATTAAGAAATTTGTAATTAATTGTTCAATAAATAATAAATAGTAAAGTCGTTATTGTCTTAGGTATCAGGTACGTATTAAATAAATTTTTTATTTTTTTTCTATTCAGATTGTAATCACGATCGTGATCGAAGATAATAAAAAACATAAAAGTATATATATATATATATATATATATATATTATATATATATATATATATATATATATATATATAATATATATATATATATATATATATATTATATATATAAATATATATTATATATATATATATATATATATATATATATATATTATATATATATATATATATATATATATATATATATATATATATATATATATATATATATATATATATATATAATATATATATATATATATATATATATATATATATATATATATATATATATATATATATAATATATATATATATATATATATATATATATATATATATATATATATATATATATATATATATATATATATATATATATATATATATATATATATATATATATATATATATATATATATATATATATATATATATATATATATATATATATATATATATATATATATATATATATATATATATATATATATATATATATATATATATATATATATATATATATATATATATATATATATATATATATATATATATATATATATATATATATATATATATATATATATATATATATATATATATATATATATATATATATATATATATATATATATATATATATATATATATATATATATATATATATATATATATATATATATATATATATATATATATATATATATATATATATATATATATATATATATATATATATATATATATATATATATATATATATATATATATATATATATATATATATATATATATATATATATATATATCCTTTGATAGGCAAAGGTCTGAGGACTATTAATTTCAACCAGAGTTGGAGAAATATCAAAATCAAAGTCCAAATTAAAGGCCGACACGCCCCGATAAACTCAGTTTGAATGTGTGCAAGTCAAAAGAACTTAATGAACAGATAAAGGAAGTGCGTTCGAGACTTTACCAGTTGAGTATAAGATAGAATGAGCATATCTGTTACATCTGGGGTTAAAGAGTTGCAGAGAGAAAAGATGGGACTGTACGGAAAGGCGTCTCGTACTGGCCTTTCTCTTTATAGAAATGTGCGAAGTGAGAGTTTTGAAGAGCAGTTCAGTTTTAATAGAGATAGCATAGGAAAAGTGACGCAAAATTCGGTGGTAGAAAGTTATTGAAAGAGAAGAGTTGATATAGGAAAGTCCCTAGGAGAGTTGTGTGATTGAAACCACCCCAGATTTGTGAAACATACTCCATAAAGAGGACACACAATATCCCTATAAAGAGCAAGCAAATAGACGGAATAAAGACATTTTGAAGGCTCTTCAGAATACAAAGCTTGAAAGAAGCTTGTTTAGAATGAGAACTAAAGTAATTCTTCGAAGAAAGATCACGAGAAAAAGATAAACAGAAAAAAGAAGTATTTAATATTGTGTATTTTCGACGAATGTGTTGCTATAGTTGTTTGTTTTGAGTAGAGAGATGAAGTAACTGAGATTTTGAGACATTAAAAACGATCCTATTTTCAATTTGAAATACAAGAAAGGTCGGAGGTTAGTTACTACAAGATCACACTCCTTGCGTTATTTAACTATTGTTGGGAGAGGCGTCCTTAAAACTGAAAGGAGAAATGAAGTCTGGAGTCATTAGCTTAGCGGATAGATAATGATAAATAGAGAGAAGAACATTAATGAACAGAAAAAGAGTTGGGGATAAGACAGATCCTTAAGGAACACCACTATTAATAGGTTTAAAGGAAGAATGGTGGCAGTCTACAACAGCTGAAATAAAATGACCTGAAAGGAAATCAGGGAAAAGACCACAGGGAAGGAGAAAGATTCCGAAAGAGGTAAGTTTGGAAATCAAAGCTTTGAGTCAGACTCTATCGAAGCCTTTTTATATGTCTAGTGCGACAACGAAAGATACACTGAAATGCCAAAGAGTGGAGGACCAAGAGTCAGGTAGAAAGAAAAGAAGATCACCAGAAGAGCGTTCTTTACGAAAACCACAATGGCGATTAAAGATAAAATTAGAAAAAATCGAGGTAATCTATGAAAGGAGCATCACTGCGGCGAATAACACGAGTACAAATAGAGTTAAACCACGGTTTCTTGCGTTTAGTTGAAAGGATAGAGTAAGAAATGTACTACTCCAAGTTGGAGAGAATCACCTTAGTTAATAGCTCTGCAGATTCAGAGAGAAACTTCCCACCGAAACAGTTATCATTTCATTGGAAATCAGAGAAGCACTACCCAAAGTCAGACCAGTTAGCAGTAGCAATTTGTCAGAAACGTCTCCATACCGAATGAGAGTGTCGTTCTTGCGGAAGACTTGAAAATAACAGATCAAGACTCAGAGGTACGAAGGTGGTCGAAAGAACCCAGAGGAAGAAAGACTTTAACTATAAGAAGAAGGAGAAGTTAAATAAAAAATCAAGCATGTTGTGTTGATCCCTAAGACAGTCAGGAATGCGGGTAGGGAGTTGCACCAATTGCTCAAGGTCACTCAGTAGAAAAAGTGGTAGTTAAGATCACCAGCTGTATCATAAGAACTAGATGGAAGCCATTGGGGTTGTGAATGTTGAAATCACCTAAAATGATAATTTTAGAGAAAGAAGAAGAAAGAATGAGCTCTATTTTTGAGATAAGATAGTCGAAGAATTTTATTTAGCCAGTAGAGTTAGGAGATTAGTAGACAGAACAAATGAATTTAGTTGTAGAATTGCAAGAAAGTTTAAGCTATAAAGTAGAGAATCCAGAAGACTCCAAATTAGAGACACGAGAACAGACAACATCGTTGCGCACGTATGCTCAGCATCAGCCTTTGGCTGAAAATTGAGGTTAGAGACTGTAGGAGGAAACAGAATAGTAGAGTCTGTTGTCAGAGCCCACAAACATCTGATTTCCGCTAAGATGAGAGCCTAGAAGAAGAAAGGTGGTTTACGACAAAATAAAATTAGCCAAGAGACATCTAATGTACGAGTAAGTACTTGTAAATTTGTATGGTACATGTAAAGTATTGGGAAGGTTGTGTGAAAATAAACTCTACAATATTGGTCAAGGATACACCCACTAGACCCGCTCAGAGACGGAACCAACCATAGGGTAACGAATGAAAAGAATTGACATTGCCCACCCAATCACACCGCGGGTTATAGCCAGTGGGGAATACTTTTATCGCTTCGGATTGCGCTTTGTCCTCCCTCTATGTTTTTTCATATATATATATATATATATATATATATATATATATATATATATATATATATATATATATATATATATATATATATATATATATATATATATATATATATATATATATATATATATATGTGTGTGTGTGAAGAAGCCTCAAAGAGGTCAAGATGGGTCACTTCCAAAAAGTCTCTTGTAAATTATTCTCTATCCATCGCTTCAATCCATTCTCCGTGATTTGCTCAACCGCAATTTTTTTTCTTGTTCTGACGTACGGTTTTAATTTTTCATTATTTTTGCAACATTTGCAACCTTTATTCTAATTTCGACTTTATTGGACATCACCTTTCTTTCTTTGGAGTTTAGACCTAGCCATTTGTTCTTGAAAGAGTCTAAGCAGCTTGAATTTTCTGACTAAAAACAAAATTTTGTTCTCTTCTACAATGAGATGTGCGCCACAATTTTTTTTTCTCGAATTGTAAGTCCTCCGAATTTTCCAACCTATGATCACAAGACTTTCTTGCCAGTTAAAAAACTAAATCTTTTTTGTTCTGTTCATTTATCTCCTAAAATTTCTAATTATATTATCCAAAATTCTTCTACCATCTAAATTCCAGAAAAAAACGCACATATTTATATTTTTTTCGAAATCATCATTATTGGTGATTTTGAGTATTCACCACCGTTAAAGGCTCTATTCTAGTTGAGTATACAGCTGTTACTTCAAAAGCGAGACATATTACTATGGGAAACCCTGATCACTCTGGGGATAAAACAAACATTCTAACTTTGTTAATGTTAATGGCAAGTCTTTCTCTTTACACTGATACGAATATTTCCCCTCTGGTACCATTTCTTTATTTCTGCATTCAGTGGCATTCAGCTACTTGCATTAACTATTTTCTGTTAGGTGGGTCGTCTTTAAACTGAAAGGAGTAATGTAAGTTGGATATTTCTGCATAAGAAATCCCCCTCCTTGAATAGGGCTTTGCCCGTGAGTGGTGGTGAAGTGTAAAAAAAAAAAAAAAAAAAAAAAAAAAAAAAAAAAAAAAAAAAAAAGAGGGAAGATAATCAGATAGGAGATAATTGGTGAAAATTAGAATCATATTTACTTCAAATGTCAAAAATATAAAAGGTATTTAAAGATACCTTTGAAAAGTATATAAAGTGTTTTGAAAGCTCTCTCCAATGTGGACACACTGATAGGGGTAGATTATAAATTGGGATGTTTTTGATAAAATTTCTTCTACGAAACTGAAAATTGGCAAAATTCGAAAGAATATTTCTCTAGAGTTTGTATTTCAACCTCTTGTGAAGCATAGATTTATTGCAGAAGTAATGCTGCATCAAGAATATGCATCGATACTCTTTTCAATACAGAAATAATTAATTCATTTGCTTAAAGATATCTTTAAGAATATGATTATTATTATGATAAAGATTTTAATTTAGATAATTTGTAACTGTTATTCATAAATCGATATTTGATACACAAACATCTGCTATAAAACATTTTAATACCAAAATTAATGCCTCTGTTATTCGTCAGCTTCCCTGACGTCATTTATTCATTAATAAATAATATGAAACTTTTCATAAATGTGTTTTAAAAGGGAAAAATTCATTGCAAATTTCTATTTAAACAGATGACAGAAGTTAGAGTTTACAAATTGTTTCAATTGATTGATTGATTTTTTTTTTTTTTTTTTTTTTTTTTTTTTTTTTTTTTTTTTTTTTTTTTTTTTTTTTTTTTTAACAAACAGTGTTTAAGATTTGGAACTTAAAAATATTATTCGAGAAGAGTCGAAGTAGAAGCCAAAACTTTTTAAGAGTAATATAATATATTTTTAACATTTTAATTGTAAGGGAAAATAAGGTAAAAATCATTACTTTTCTTTATTCTTTTCTATATTCGTTTTTATATACTATTCAGCAAAATTAGTTACGGTCTCCATTCATAATCTTATGCTTATACCTAAATTAGGAAAGTTATCCAAATATCATTATTCATTTTGTTTACTTAAATCACATTATTACTTAAATTATTAAACACGTTAAATGATTTAGTAATTATATTAATTATAAGGAACCATATTTAAATTAACGGTAAAGGTATAGAATGTTTCTGAGTTTCGATGTTTTGAAAATATCGATATTCGAAAATATCGATATATCGAAACATCGATATGCATATTCAAATATTATTCTAATTATTTTTATAATTATTATTATTTAGTTTTCTAGCGTACCTAGTTCGACTTATCATAACCTGAACTACCGAAGTTGCCGTAAAATACAGGCCTAACCTATACAAAAACGTTGCAATGAGATACCGATTAAAATCGAAATTTCAAAATATTGATATAAAAAATATCGACATAAAAAATATCGAAACTTGGAAACATTCTATACCTAAGCCAAATTAACTAAGTAAAAGCCTCAATCATGCAAAGACAGAGTGCATTTACATTTGTCTTATCAATGAGAATATACTGAAATTCTCCTTCTACATTAACAGGGTATTCAACACTTTCTCCAGGTTCGAAGTCATTGGACGTGTCATGTACCAAATAGTCTGATGTATTTCCATAGTTTCCAATCTGTAAAAGTAAAGTCATTTTATTATCTATACTTTAAAAATGAAAATATTTTGTCAGACAAATATTTATAGTGCCAAAGAATATGATTTAGATTACATCGAAAGGAAAAGTTAGGTTATCATTGGCAAAATTATAAGAGTTGCCAAACAATTTGATACTTTTTAATTTTGCATTATAGAAAATGTGAAGAGGGGACGACGTAATGAAATTGGAGGCGAGGTTGGATTGGAAGTTCTAAAATAGTTTCATTTTAAATCGGAATAAAATCCAAATATATATATATATATATATATATATATATATATATATATATATATATATATATATATATATATATATATATATATATATATATATATATATATATATATATATATATATCCTAGCTACCGATGAAGACATTTAAATAAGCATAAAGAGACATGGTAAACGGAAACTATTTTTGTTCTAATGAAGAAGAAAACATAATTTGAAACTGAAATCATTTGAAAAGGGAATGAAACAGAATTCTAATTTTTTTGTGTGCCAAGAGAGTGTCTTATAAATAATATTCACTATAGGCCTACAATAAATACATGGCAGGAGAGAAGAATTTATATTCGCCAAGGAGAACAATGTTTTACCTCAAAATTTTGAATAAATTGTATAAAATGCAATAACACAAACTATAACGGTTAAATAGCATAATTTCAAATACAAAAAGATTTGGAAGCATAAAAAAAATATAAAAAATAATAAATAAAAAATCTCACTTAATCAGAACGTCACGGTTTAAAAATATTGCAGAATTTTTTTTTTAATAATTTTAAAGTCCAACTTTTCCACCTTTTTTTATAAATTTGTTTTATTGTATATTGCACAAAAAATTAAACTGAAAATATATATATGTATATTATTTTTCAATATTTATTATTGCTAAGCGGCAATATTTTGCAGATTATTAGACCAATATAATTTCTAAAATTATACTCTTAAGGTTAATTAAAATTTTATTTAATCATAATGGTTAAATAACTTTAAAAAAAAATGTCGCGAGAAGTTACTGTATTTTTCAAAACAAATAATTTTCCAACTTACATAAATTTGCGATGGTTGATAATTATCATAGTCTTTCTCGTTAAGTGTCACTCTTATCTTCTTGACTTTATATTTTCCTTGTAGATCTATTTTAATTTCATTTGTATAATGCGAAGTAGGAGAGCACCAACAGTCTGGACCTGCTTTCAGGCAAACGACCCCAGAAACCTGTTCCGGAAATAAAGTAATAATTGATCAATATTTTGTTAAATGTTTTAATACGCTCAAGTGTAGAAAAAGTCAATCATTTTGGAAATCATTAACTATTTTATAAAGTTCAACATTACAAAAAAAGAAGAAAAAAATAGTTTGAAAAGGTCACTTCATTTCTGCAAAAAGGAAGTCATGTGAGGAAACGAAAGAAAAAGAGGAAGTTTAAGCTTCAATTCTTAATAACTTGGAATTAAGATTATTGAAAAAGGGGCAGGCTTAGGTGATTATGAGAATTATCATAATTAAGTGGAAAAAAATACTAGAAAAATTTTGAAAAAAATAGAAAAATTTAGAAAAAGCTAGATATAGCTCAATAGAGAGCATAGGAACCGGATGTGGGACTGAAAGGGAAACATGAAATGCTAGAAAAAGCTAGAAAAACTTTTAAAAGGCTAGAATGCTAGAAAATGCTAAAAAAAAATGGGGAACTGAAAGTAAAACCAGAAGTGAAGCCGGAAGTAGCACAAAAATGGCTCATAAATTGCCTGTACCGGTACCTGAAGTGGCACCCCTTTCAGAATGGATGCTCTACAAATATATTATTTATTTACTTTGTTTACTCAATGTCTATTCAAATCGCTCCATATCATCACTTGTTGATAAAGCGACTTCTTAGTTTCCTATTAATTGTGGTGTTAACTCAGGGTTCAGTTCTGTATTCTTACTTTTCATCAACGACCTCCTCAGCTGTACTTCTAACTCTGTTGTTAACTCTGTTCTTATGCCGACGACTCAACACTCTATTATTCTACTCATTCCAAATCTTATCCTTCCTTTGCTTCTAGAATTGCTCTCGTCTTCAACTTTCCAATTCCATTCTTGCCGATCTGGATGGGATTTCACGGGGTGACCACCGCAACCTTGTGAAATTCAACTCTTTGAAATCTCAACTTCTTTATCTCTCTCTCTCTCTCTCTCTCTCTCTCTCTCTCTCTCTCTCTCTCTCTCTCTCTCTCTCTCTCTCTCTCTCTCTCTAAAACCCCTCCTATTTTTCTTGTTCCCTCCGACGGCTCTCCCGTTTCATCTGTGAACAACATAAAGATTCTTGGTCTAAATATAAACAACAAATTATCTTGAAAACCTCATATCACAACGGTTGCTGAGGTATTCTCTATAATACAGGGTGTTCTGTTCAGATTTCGGGAATTTTTTTCTTCTGAACAGTTACTCCAATTATATAAGGGTCTTATCTGTCTTTGAATTGAGTACTATTATTAGTACTAAGGCTATAAGACTAAAAACTATCTCCTACTTTCAAACTCCCTTGACCCTCTTTCTCTTCGACGTGACCTTGGCTCACTCTCTCTTTTCTATAGTTACTACAATGGCAGGTGCTCGAGGGAGTTGATCTCTTGCATTTCACCTCCATTGCGTCGCCCTCGCAGCACAAAGGGTGGACTTGCTTGCTCAGGAATTTTGTGTGAGCATTGCAAACTCTTGGCTTGCACTTTGTGGTACCTCCTTCTTTCCAGCCACCTCTGTTCTGTGGAACTCCCTACTTTCTTTTGTTTTTCCTGCTGTATTTAACTTACCTCTCTTTAGATCCTCTGTCTGCGCTCACCTGAGAGATCTACGTTAGGATGGGTGGGTTTTCTGTTATTCTTTAATTATGCCCCCTCCTTGAAAATGGATCTTCCCTTGAGTGGTGGTGAAATATAAAAAAAACAAAAAAAATAAAAACTTAAGGACGACGCTTCTAGCTTACAGGGCAGAGGCTGATTCCTACCAACATCCTCTATCCTGAGCTCTTCTAATTTCTCCCCAACTCCACTCCATCATCCTAAAGTCAGTTTTCTTTCTCAATTATTTTCCATAAACCAACCGATTATCCACACATTCCTACAGCTTTCTCTAATCACCCAAATGAGAACTTCACTGCATTATTGAAACTTAAAACTTTTTTTGACAATTCCGACTAAATGATGAAGTCTGTGCCTACATAAACATTAACGCTGGACCCCAAATTTTGAGTCTTATGGCATAAAATCTGTATTCCTACTACTACTACTACTACTACTACTACTACTACTACTACTACTACTACTACTACTACTACTACTACTACTACTATCCTTATCCTGTGTTTCTGCTACTGCTCTCCTAATGAAACAGAATTTCCTTTTTCTTTTTGAATATATTACTACTTCTCAGGAGACTGTTACTTCTTTTCACCTAAATGCTGAGATCCTATACTTAATGGATTTAAACGCACACCACACTGAATGTTTTGGTTCATTTCATAGTGATATACAGGTTGGAAGGAAGTCAAGTCATTCAGCATTCACAACGATCTGGAGCAGTTGATTAGGGAGCTCAAACACATTCAAGATCGTCTTAAACAATTCTTGAACACACTTGACTTTTACTTCACCACTACCCCTTCCAAATATAAATCTACTATTTTCCTCCCTTATTGGTGACTCTGACCACAAACTTATAGCTCTTAGATATAATACTTCTTCTCCAGCAGTTCACTATGCCCTAATTGTACTTTCTGTCAATTTAATCGGGCTAATTGGGGGGCACTGCGCCACTTCTTTGCTAATCTAACCTTGGAATGAATCCTGTTTTGACTCGGATTCTTATGTGTCCTCCGAAAAGGTAGGAGCCGTAATTGCCATTGGGATGAGGAGGCTCATTTCATTTTCATCTAAATATTTTTCTCTTTAAAACACATGATTCGTACTTACTCTCCTGTCATACATAAAAGAGACAGTGCTTATCATGCATGGAAAAACTCTTATTCTCTTATTGCTCTTGCTAATTTTTATTTAGCTCGGAATCGTTGTAGGTTTATTTTTCGACAGGACAAGCGTACTTTCATTAAAAGGAAATGCGCTCTGGCCTCCTTGATTTTTCAACTGATAAAAATTATGGTCTCTAGCAAAACACATCTCAAATAACTTCTTTAAATCTGCCTTTCCTCCTCTTATTCGTCCTGATAACTCTGTTGCTAATACTCCTTCTGAAAAGGCAAATCTCTTCGACCTCATTATTTTTCTCCCAATTCAACCGTGAACGATTCCAGCTCTACTCTTCTAACTCCTCCTCTCAGATGTCCCATGTCATCACCTGTCATTACACATGATCAGGTCTATGGGATCTTGAGAACTATGAACATCAGGAAGGCCAGCGGCCTGGATGGCATTCCTCCCAGTGTAAAGAGGAGTGTGCGCCTGAGTTGGCGTCTATCGTCTCTACAGCTCTACTCTCTATGCCTTAATACTAATACTTTTCGTCAATTCTGGAAGCGCGCATATGTTCAGCAGATCCCAAGGAAGGGTGGCCTCTAACTATCGTCCTATAGCTCTTGTGTTCTGTCTAATATCATCAATACGGCATTCGACATTCGAGGTTTATTGGTAACATACTTTCCTGTTTTCCTGATTTATGGTCTTCTGCTCTCAGAGAATATGGAAAGTCTTGAGTATTGGCACTTGGCATTTGACCGGATATGGTATGCGTCACTACTCTCCAAGCTCCCTTCCTTTGGGTCTCCTCTTTCTATTTACCTACTTATTTCTAATTTTCTCTCGGATCATTCCATACCGGCACTTGCCGCTGGAGCGACTTCTTTCTCGTTTCTGTTCTATCTCCAACTTTATTTTTATTTTTCATCAACGATATTTTCATTTCCACTTCTAACTCTTTTCATTCTTATGCATATGACTCAACTCTCCGATTCTTCTAAGCATTTCAAATCTGCTACCTCATTCGCTTCTTGAGTTGCTTCTTGTCTTCTACTCTCCGATTCTATTCTTGCCGATCTGGACGGAATTTCCCGGTGGGGTCGCCTTAACCTTGTGGAATTCAACTCTTTAAAAACTCAACTTCCTTACATCTCCCACTCAAAAACACCATTCAACTTTCCCATCTCTTTCTACAGCTCTCTCGTCTCAACTGTAAACAACATCAACATTCTTGGTTAAACATAAACAATAAACTTCTTTGGAAACCTCTTACGACAATGGCTGCTAAGTTGACTTCAAAGAAGCTAGGAATACTGCTCAGAATGAGGGAATTTTTTTCCTTTTAAACAGTTTTCTAATTATATAAGGGTCTGATCCGCCCTTGTATAGAGTACTGTTCTCACATTTAGGGGGGGCTCTGGTTTCACCTTTCTTTTGGATAGGGTTGAGTCTAAGTCTAAAATATTAATAAACAGGCCGCTACATTATAACTCACTTGACCTTCCGTTTCTGCCACTTGAAATTACTGCACTATCTCTTCTCTTTAGTTCCTGCAACTGCAGATGCTCAAGTGAATTGACCTCTCGCATTCCACCACTATTGCGTCTCCCTCTCAGCACAAGAGGTGTTATGTTTTCACATAAATTTGGGTGAATATGGTAAACCCCAGGCTTGTCCGTTGTGGTGCCTCTTCCTTTTCAGCCACTTCTGGTCTGTTTGACTCTTTGCCATCATATTGGTTTATATATATATATATATATATATATATATATATATATATATATATATATATATATATATATATATATATATATATATATATATATATATATATATATATATATATATATAACAAGAAAGAGAGTGACAGAGATAGATAGATAGGTAGATAGATAGATAGATAGATAGATAGATAGATAGATAGATAGATAGATAGATAGATAGATAGATAGAGAGAGAGAGAGAGAGAGAGAGAGAGAGAGAGAGAGAGAGAGAGAGAGAGAGAGAGAGAGAGAGAGAGAGAGAGAGAGAGAAACCTTTGTTAATTCAAATATAAAACTGGACATCACATACTACAGTTGAAGGTGGAGAATATTCATCATATATTTCTGCAGTTGCAATCTTGCCTAAAGCAACATCCTTGGGTCCTAACATTGCTTTTTGTAATGGAGTTCTAACATAAATTTTCATCCCTTCATCATTATTTATCAGTCATGTAAATTATTGC
>SEYY01005278.1:155000-157500 GCA_009176605.1 Armadillidium nasatum | reverse complement strand
TTCTGAAGAATATTCTAAAGAATACTCTGAATCCAAATTTCCATGGTTAAAAATTATTAATAAGAAATTTGTAATAAATTGTTCAATAAATAACAGATGAGTAAAACTAGGCATTGTCTTATGTATCAATTGGGTATTATATCAATCTATTTTTTTCACTTTTTCCATTGTTCAGTTTTGATTGTAATCACGATTTTGATAGAAGATAAATTAATATGAATCATAAAAGTATATATATATATATATATATATATATATATATATATATATATATTATATATATATATATATATATATATATATATATATATATATATATATATATATATATATATATATATATATATATATATATATATTATATATATATATATTATATATATTATTATTATTATTATTATTATTATTATTATTATTATTATTATTATTATTATTATTATTATAAATTTATTATTTTTTTTTTTTTTTTTTTTTTTTTTTTTTTTTTTTTTTTTTTTTTTTTTTTAATTTTAAATGCCAATCAAATACCTGTTACTATTTATTATTTAATTTATTTATTCCCTTATTTCTCTTTGCTTTATTCATCAACTTTGATTTCTTTTACATTTTAATTTCTTTTGTTCTTTGCTTCTATATGAGAAATATTGAAAAGAATTCTTTGTTCTTATAGGGAAAAAAAAAGAACCTTTGGGAGATTTACCCTTAAGTATTCTCTTTCTTTGCTGCTTCATTGGCAGAAGAGTTTGAATATATTTTGAATCTTGAGTGGGTTCTCTTTTCTGTGCTTCGTTTTTCTTCTCTTGGGGTTTCCCATTGCCTCTTTCAAAACTGTGCTTTTCTTCGCTCTTGGAGTAAGTGGTGATTATGAAGGATTTAGCACATCCTTTGATATCCTGGCTGCTTTCTCTAAGCATTTTTATGTTACTCTTTTGAATTCTGTGAGGTGGTTCCCTTTTATATATATTTTCTTTATATATATTTTTTCCACATTCTATCTGTCACTTTATTAAAAGTTTTTACTAAGATGCATATAGTGTTAATGTCAGCAAAAACAACGCAACCAAATATTCTGTGTTACTTGGGATAAATAAGAACTATTTTTTTAATTATTTATTAATCCTAATATATTTTTTAAAAGTTTTCTTGCACAAATTAGGTCATTTAAATATAAATATCTTTTTAATTACCAAAGTTTATTTTCAGGATTATCATTATAACTATCATTATAATATCATTATCATTATCATTATTCACATTATAACTTCATCCGTTCACCATTTTCTTTTATTCATTAATGAGGTTATCATAAATATAAAAGAGTGTTTTTCAACTAATACAAAGTCTTAGAGCATTTTTTTTTTAAGAGCACAGCATTAGCATTTTACTTAATCTGACAATCATAAGAAAACCTTTGTTGAACATATCTATCTCTATTCCAGACTCATCTCAAATCTGTTCCTGACTCAGAGTCAGACCTCAGACTCAAGATATCTCATTGTAGCAAGTCCATATTTTCGATTGGAATAGCCCCTATTCACAATTCAAATAAAACTTATTTCTTCGTTGAATTTATTGTTGTTTCAATCACTGATACTACAACATAAATATATAGACACCCTTATTTGGGTAATACATTATAATATATATTATATATATATATATATATATATATATATATATATATATATATATATATATATATATATATATATATATATATATATATATATATATATATATATATATATATATATATATATATATATATATATATATATATATATATATATATATATATATATATATATATATATATATATATATATATATATATATATATATATATATATATATATATATATATATATATATATATATAATATATATATATATATATATATATAATATAAATTTTTTTATTTTTTTTTTTTTTTTTAATATAAAAAATTTAATAAAAGTTTTAAAAAAAATATAAATGACTAAAAAAAATATTAATAAAATGAAATATAAATAAAAATATATGAAGAACTCTTTCATCTTCTTTCGATGAATTGGAACTTGAGAGGCTCGGATGGGACGGTGACAAGTCGCATTAACATTTCAAAATCTTTATACTTGTAGTCAACAGTGAAGCGCTGCATCACCTTTTCATTAAAAAAAAAATAAAATAAAAAAAAAAATAAATCAAAAATAAATCAAAAAATAAATCGAAATTCTCAATTATATTCTTTGGTTAACTATTGTAAACTAATTTAAATTAATTTACTTGCTAAAAGATTAACTTCTAAATTTTTCCTTAAAAAAACAAAAACAAAATAAAAACAAAAACAAAAAAAAATCAGAAAATAAATCGAAATTCTCAATTATATTCTTTAATTAAACTATTGTAAATTAATTTAAAATAATTTACTTACTAAAAAATTTAACTTATAAATAAATTTTGAATGTATTTATAAATAAATTTTTACATACATCCATTAAAATTTTGTAATTTGAATTA
>SEYY01005278.1:117500-150000 GCA_009176605.1 Armadillidium nasatum | reverse complement strand
TCTTAAAAGAGTTAATTAAAACTAGTTTTTCCCTAGGAAATTCGGGTTTTAACTGAAATCGGATAATACATACTTCAGCAAAAATTCGTGACTTTTCTTAAGTTTTCGATATGTTGGTGTTTCAAAGAGACGCCACATTTGATTTTTCATTTCCAAATGATTTAAATATGCAAAAATCTTGTTTACCATTTCAATTAGCCGAAAACTAGGCGAATTTGGAGCTAAATCTGAAGCCAAGCATCCAAGGCGTCTGTTTAAGGCCACAATCCCACGGCTTTAATGAAATAATAATAATAATAATAATAATAATAATTAATAATAATAATAATAATAATAATAATAATAATAATAATAATAATAATAATAATAATAATAATAATAATAATAATAATAATAATATATAATAATATATAATAATAATAATAATAATAATAATAATAATAATAATTATATATGGGATGAAAATACTAAAATAAGAAAGATAGCAGTATTAGTAGTAAAATACAATAGCACCACTGAGATTACTGCTATTTATAGTAAAAAATTTCAATAATAATAATAATAATAAGAAAAATAATGACGGTAGCAATGATAGAGAATAAGAATATTTATCATAATAATAATTGTAATAATAGAAATAATAATAATAATAATAATAATAATAAACAAAAGAATACATACATTCTAACGCCCATTTGTACAATTCCTCTTCAAAGTTAGAAGGCATTTCTCCATGCTCCTTTTGAAGTGAGGATATCCTGCATATATATATATATATATATATATATATATATATATATATATATATATATATATATATATATATATATATATTATATATATATATATATATAAATATTATATTATCAGGGGTGGTCACAACAAGGCTAGCGAGCAGCATGAGGCTCTTGAGTCTGTCTCTTGGTACTCGTGATACCAAGAGTAAAAATAATACAGACTTTAAAAAGTATATTATATAAATATAATTAAATGGAAACTCTGCCCAAACTAACAACGCTAACCAGGCAACATTGTTCACGCACCACTTTTTTGTTGGACTTTGGCAACACTGCACACACGCCAAGCTGCGTTTCAACAATGAAACGCTGTACATTCTGACGTTGCGACCTGCGTCAGCTTAATAGTTAATAGCCAGTCGCACTCGCGTAGGCAGTAAAGAGAGTGACGTTATATTTCTTTGTGCAGTTCAGTTGTTTGAATACAGTTGTGGGCTAATTGCTGGTGTTCTAACAGTTACGATGCTGTCGAAGAAGCTTAAATATGAAGAGGAGAATCGAGCTTTTAATACAGAGTGGGAGGAGGAATTCGCTTTTTCAGAAAGAAACGATAAACCAATGTATCTTTTGTGTCAAATAACGTCACTGTCCAGGCCAGTAATCAAAAACGCCATCATAACACTAACCACAGTGGTTTCAGTAAAGATTTTCCTCTTGACTCTCAGTTAAGGAAAACTAAATTAAAATCATTAAAGGTAACAACACTTCATGGTCAGAGTAGGGGTATGTCAATATTTACCAAGGAAGCAGATTTAACAACCGAAGCTGGCTTCGTCTTGACTTTTAATATTGCAAAAGCAAAGAAGCCTTACACAGAGGGGGAGTTTATTAAGAGGAATGTGGAACAACGTACTTCTATTTTAGAACCCGAAAATAAGAAACTGCAAAAACTGATTGACCAAATGACCGCTGCTAGATACACGATAACAAAAAATTTAAGTGAGTGCTCAGCAATTAGTCTGACTTTTGACGAGTCTACAGATATCAATGATTAACCGCAACTAGCCATTTTTGTGGGGTATGTGTCAAAAGGCTAGGAAGTGGTGGAAGAGCTCTTAGATCTGGTTACTTTGAAGAATTCTACTTGTGGTTGTGACATTAAAGAAACCCTGGATGGTGTTGTATTGAAAAACTCAGTGCCTATCGGTAATATTACAGCAATGCTACCAACGGTGCATCATCCATGACAGGCAAGAAACGAGGGCTTATTGTGCTTTTAAATGCTGACATATCATACCCTAATTTCCTACCTGTACATTGTATTATTCACAGAGAATATTAAGCAACAAAATGTTTCCAATATCCTCATGTTATGCAGGTACTTCTACAAATCGTGAACTGCATTCGTCAAGTGCCAAAACACATCGACAGTTCATATCCTTCATTGAAGACGAACAATGACGCGCTTCCTGATGATATATCTTGGTGCTGCTTAGTGAGATGGCTATCAGAAAGCAATGTTCTTGGCAGATATTTTCAATTACTTGATTCAGTCAAACAGTTTATAAAAGAAAAAGAAAAATCTTTCCCTGAACTTAATGACCCCCAGTGGTTGTAAGATTTGGCTTTTCTTACAGGTGTAGTTCAGCATTTATTAAAGCTAAACACATCATTACAAGGAAGAGGAAAACCTTATTTCTGATTTAGCGCAGAGTGTATTTAGCTTTCATGGCAAATTAAGACTCTTTCGGAAAGACCTGGAGACAAAAACATTCGCTTATTTCAAATGTTTGAAGAAAATTACTGAAAGCCTTCCTGACGTTCAGGTGGAAACAGAAGATTATTTGCGTAAAATTTCTGGTCTTGCTGAAGAAATTAATGGCAGATTTAATGATGCAGCTGTAGAATTGGAGCTACTAGAACTGCAAGACGACGAAGGAAAGGACTGCAACGAAGTGGTGTTTCGGTCATAGAATTTTGGAAGAAGGTTCCAGATGAAAAATACTCACTAACGAAAGAGTGTGCTAAGAGACTTATCTCCATATTTGGGACTACTTATGTGTGTAAATCACTGTACTCAACGCTTAAGTTCATTAAATTTAAATATCGATCTGAACTAACTGATGAACATTAGGGGGGAAGACGTAGCGCAGTCCACAGCAATGAAAGTACCCCCCTTCCACTTGGCTTAACACGCGGAGTGACAAGGTGTGCTAGACCATTCCGTTGTTGCACTTTGTTCGTTCCTTTTCGCGTTTTATCTTCTCAGAGGGTTTGTAGTGCACCCTTGGTTCACATCTGGAGTGCCAATGCTCCCACAACCTTCCCCCTTCTTCGCATGTATCCTTCAAATTTACAAGCGCTTACACTTACATTACCTATTAAATAAATCAAAAAATGTCTAAACACAAATCTGCATCGGAGAATCCAAGAGGGGCGGATTCCAAATATAGCCCCTCATCCACTCCTTCCCCCAACACCACTTGGGAGTTGGTGGCCTTCGGTGATGGGGTTGGAGCCAGCAAGACCTTGTTTTCGACTTGCCCTGTTGCACGGTCTTCTTTTTTCATTTATTTTTGCAACATTCGCGGTATTTTGTTAAATCTCCACTTTGCCGAACGTCACCTCTCTTCTTCTAGACCTCATCTCTTGTTCTTAACTGAAACTCAGGTGTCTGAGTGCTCTGACAGCAAACCATACTCTGTTTCCTCCTACTGTTCTCTCTGAGCTTAACAGTAAGATGTTGTACTGTCCTGATGGCATCCCTCCTGTTTGCATCCTGCTTTAGTAAACTGTTTCATCTCTGTCTTTCTACTTCAATCTTCAATTCTTGCTGGAAACGTGCGCTCAATCAACATGTGCCGAAAAGGGAGACCCCTCTCAACCCTCTAACTACCATCCCATTTCTTTAACCTCCGTTCTTTCTAAAGTTTTCACACCTATTCTCTAATCGCCAGTATGGATTTCTTAAAAAGCGCTCTATTGCTGATCTTCTTTCCCTTCTCTCTAACTCCTGGTCATCCTCTCTTCGGCATTTCGGTGAATCTTTTGCTGTCGCGCTGGACATATCGAAATGCTTTCGATAGAATCTGGCACAAAGTTTTGATTTCCAAACTTCTCTCTTTCAGAATCTATCCTTCTCTCTGATTTCCATTCCGTCGTTCTGTAGCAACTGTTGTAAACGGCAACCGTTCTTCAAGGATCTGTCCTATCCCCAACACTTTTTCTGCTTTTCATTAATGGCATTCTCTCTGTTACTTTTTTACCTATCCACTACTATGCCGCTGAATCCACCCTTCATTACTCCTTTCAATTTGAAAGGCGTCCCTCACAACAGCGGTTAATAGACGCAAGGAGGGTAGCCTTGGAGCAAATGACCTCTGATCTATATTTCAAATTGGGGCAGAGAATACATTTTCGTTTTTAATACCACCAAAACTGAATTCCTCCTTCTCTCTACTCAACACAATCTTCCACACAACTATGATATCATCTTCGAAAAAACAACTCAAACTTTCATCTCTCCTTAATATTCTTGGTGTTTCTTTTTCTCGTGATCTTTCTCGGAAAGATCACATGACTTCTCTTTCTAAACAAGATTCTTAAAGGTTAGATGTTTTGAGGCTCCTTCAGAATTTCTTCATTCCACCCTAGTTGCTTGTTATTTAATGGGGTGTTGTTCACCACTTGTACAGTTCTCCTTGAAAAGGTGGAGTCTAGGGCTTTTCGTCTTATCAACTCTCCTGTTCTCACTAATTCCTCTTCAGTCTCTTTCTGCCCGTCGAATTGTTGCGTTAGTCTCTCTATACTATCGTAATTACAATGGACACTGCTCTTCTGAACTCTATCGTCGCATATCTCTTTCATTGAGAAGGGTTCGTGCGACCACGTCTTTCTACACAGTCTCATCCTTTCTCTGTCCAACTCTCAGACCCCAGACTTATACGCTATGCATAATCTTTTATGTATTCTACTGCAAAAACACGGAATACACTTCCTTTATCTATTTTCTCAACTTCCTATGACTTACCTTCAAACGCCGTGTATCGGGACATGTAGAACTTTAATTTGACCAGATTTCCGATTTTCACCCTAACTCTGGTGGAAATTTTATTAGTCCCTTGCTTTTGTCCACCAGAGGTGAAATAAAAAAGACAAGAACAAAAAACTAAAAGTATCAAATTTACCTGTCCATGAACTCTAAAGTGATTTCATCCATTGTCGAAATATATCGATGTAAATTCTTTGGTCTTAACAACGGAGTCTGAACCTGGCTTCTAACTCTCCACCATTCATCATTGTTTCTTTGTAAAATAATTAAACCATAAAAAAAATCATTCTTAATATTAATGTCTAGATTATTAAGTTTATAAAGTTTCAAATAAATTAAAAACGATGAACTGAAAATATTAGTTCAAAATCATGGCAGTTTTCTCTATTTATCATAGCCTTTTTTTCTAAGTAAAAAAAGATAAAAAGAAAAAAAAAAAAACTTCTTGTACATTACCAAAATTATCCTTAACAAATCCTTATCTTACTTGGCAATAGCCCATAAGAAATGCTACGTCTTTTCATTAAATTGAAATAATCTTAATAACATCTTGGATTCCAGAAATCTTAGGGTAAATGTATTCCACTCATCTATGAAAGTAGAAGAGACAAGATGTTCTAATGACAGTCTTCCTTGTACTTTATATGAATATGCTTCACACTTCATCCACGCTTTTGTTCAAATGTTGTCTCTATTCTTATAAAATAATATATTCCCAAAGATGAAGTCAAAGTTGTCAAAATTTCGAATAAAATCTTTCGTTTTAATACCTTATAACTACTTCCCAATAGCTCTCCTTTATATTCACTCCAAATTCACTATGATATCTCACATATCTCACATACATTTAATCAATCATTATAGATCAGACAATACCTTTAATTACTTACCAATGCCCATATAACTTCTCACATACTCAATCATCAGTTGCACCATTTTCATTTAATGACTTTAACGTACATTATAGATGCTTAGACATCCATTGATTTTGAAAAGTAACCGCATTCAATTTCCTTTATATCCTCAGTTCTCATTGGATATGAATTGTCCCTTTGTTTACTTATTTATAACTTTCCTTCACACCATTTCGTTTTGATTGTCATTGAAAGAGAAACATCCTATTTCTTTTCAGCCAACAGTAAAGTTTCCAAAAGTTCTTTTATATCTCCTACACTTTTATAAATTTTTAGCAGCGATTTTCACAATCTTTGTAGATGTTCCAGCAATAACACTACGCAGTCATAGCTGTTTGCTATAATATACGAGATTCGTCTACTCTTTTACTTTTTAAACTCTCTCTCTCTCTCTCTCTCTCTCTCTCTCTCTCTCTCTCTCTCTCTCTCTCTCTCTCTCTCTCTCTCTCTCTCTCTCTCCTGTTTCAACCATCAATAATTCATACTTTGAAATTTCAACGCAACTCTCTCGAAAAACACATCCCAAATATTTTATTGCCTCAACAATAATTATATTTCTAGAAAATTTAACGTCTCGATAATATGATGGGAATAATAATAATGTGATGGGAATTAGTAATGGAGTGGAAACCAATTTAAGCATTTTTTCACCTGAATATATACAGTTGACAGTACAGGAATCAGGGGTAAGGATATAAAACATCTAATAAAAGGAAGAAGACGAGGATTTCACTTCAATTTGGAGAAAATTAAGGGAATTCATATATTTCAGTCTGAAACATTTATAACTACTAAACAACATTCAATGCGATTAAGAGGAACTAAAAATATTTAAATAAGATTGAAATTTATAAAAGATAAAATTAGAAAGGTTAGCATATTTTCGTTTAGCGATACAACACTTGGTCTGAAAAATAAAATCCTTTAAAACATGTCTACGATTAATTAAAAAAACTCACTCAAATATTTAAATAAGATTAAAAATTATAAAAGATAAAATTAGAAAGGTTAGCATATTTTCGTTTAGCGATACAACACTTGGTCTGAAAAATAAAATCCTTTAAAACATGTCTACGATTAATTAAAAAAAAAACTCACTCAACAAGAATCCCTCCTTTCTTCTCAAAGAAATTATCACTGGCTTCGTAAGCGAACCTTCTTCAATGAATGGAAGTTGTCTCGTATGGGGTTATTCATTGTTACCTTATACATCGTTGCGACGTCGTCTGGTCTACTAAAGAGCACCGCAGGGGGAATGGCGGGAAATTTCATCTTTATACAAGGTCCCAGTTTTTTGTGGAAATCTTCCCATACTAAATGTATTTTATTTTGATAGAGCTCTGCAAAAAAAAATAAAAATTTTAATAATAATATAATAATAACAATAATAATAATAATAATAATAATAATAATAATAATAATAATAATAAAAATAATAATAATAATAATAATATTGATGAGGTAATATATATATTTCTAATTTTACAGTAGGTGTTTCACTACTATATACTTAATAATAATATTCCAATTCTCTGAGAAGAGATTGCAAATAATAATAATATAATACTAATGAGTAATAATAATAATAATACATATGAAAAGAAATATAAAAAATAATAATAAATAATTAAAATAGTAAGTAATATCAATACTACAATTACTACATCACCATAATATTACTACTACTACTACTACTACTACTACTACTACTACTACTACTACTAACTAATAATAATAATAATAATAATAATAATAATAATAATAATAATAATAATAATAATAATAATAATAATAATAATAATAATAATAATAATACATATGATAATTTTTAGAGTAATTAAATGGAACGCTAATAATAGATACTATTGGACACTGTAGCGGCTAGACATACCAAAAACCTTCGATAGAGTCTGGCACAAAATTTTGATTTTCAAACTTAACTCATTCGGAATCTATCCTTCTCTCTGAATTCCTTTCCGGTCGTTCTATAGCAGCTGTTGTAGACGGTCACCGTTCTTCCTTTAAATCTATAAATAGTGGTGTTTCTCAGAGATCTGCTCTATCCTCCATCTTCTTCTCATTAATGACTTTTCCTCTATTACTACATCACCTATCCACTCTTGTGCCGATGACACCACCTTACATTACTCCTTTCAATTTGAAAGTTAATTGCAGGTAATTGACACAAGGAGGTTTGCCTTGTAGCAGTTGACCCCTGATCGTTCTTGTATTTCAAACTGCAGCAGAGAAAACATGGAAGTTTTCGATGCCTCAAAAACTCAATTCTTTCTTCTCTCTATCTCTCTACCCGACACAACCTCCAACCCAGCCATGACATCTTCTTCGAAAGCACTGTACTCAAACCTTCATCTGTCCTCAATATTCTTGGTGTTTCTCTTTCTCGTGATCTTTTTGGGAGGATCATATTACTTCTCTTTATGAATAAGCTTCTAAGAGGATGGGTGTTCTGAGGCGCCTTCTTGATTTCTTTGCGCCACCTCAGTTGCTTTCTCTTTATAGGGGTGCTGTTCGTCCCTCTATGGAGTCCGCGTCATACATCTGAGGTGGTTCCACTCATATAGCTTTCTTAGAAAAGATGGAGTCTAGGGCTTTTCATCTTATAAACTTATTCGCTCTCACTAATTCTCTCCAATTTTTTGCGGCGGAATTATTAAGATCACTTTCTCTATACTATATTACAACAGACACTGCTCTTTTGAACTTTCACATCATTAAGCCCTTCACTAAGAAGGGCTCGTGCGGCACGCCTTTCTACACAGTCTCATCCTTTCTCTGTCCAATTCTGATACCAGACTTTACAGCTGTGTTCATTCTTACCTGTTCTCTTCTGGTAAGTCTATAACACACTCCCTTCGTCTGTTTTCCCAAATTCCTCTGACTTGCAGTATATCAAACGTCGTGTA
The DNA here is from genome assembly GCA_009176605.1 of Armadillidium nasatum. Taxonomy (NCBI): domain Eukaryota; kingdom Metazoa; phylum Arthropoda; class Malacostraca; order Isopoda; family Armadillidiidae; genus Armadillidium; species Armadillidium nasatum. Next base: position 141,374 of record SEYY01005278.1, on the reverse strand, counting down.
TCGAGACATGTCGCTCTTAATTCTGTTATCCCCCAACTCTGTTGGAAATCAATAGGCCTCTGCCTTTGCTCTCCAGAGGAAAAAAATTATATGTTTTTTAAGTTAATCTATACAGTACTATTAGTTTTTTTCATTGAACAAGTAGTGTAGACTAACATTAAGAAGGATAATTAGATATTACCGCTCGAGAAAAAATATAATTATAAAATAATTTTCGTTCTATGTAAGTATATTTTAAATGTGATGTTAATGACACTATATTGACTGAAATACACAAATCAAAAATAACTTTGCTAAAATTTCGTATGTCAATACAATGCCATCCTTTGACAATAGAAATAAAAATGATAATTACAACATATTTTAATTTTATATACTTATTTTATTTGTTGTTATATTGAGAATAGCAAAGATAATTGATAATAATAGTAATAATAAAAATAATAATAATAAAAGTAATAATAATAATAATAATAATAATAATAATAATAATAATAATAATAATAATAATAATAATAATAATAATAATATAATAATAATAATAATAATAATAATAATAATAATAATAATAATAATAATAATAATAATAATAATAATAATGGTTTCATGTAAATATATATATATATATATATATATATATATATATATATATATATATATATATATATATATATATATATATATATATATATATATATATATATATATATATATATATATATTATATATATATATATATATATATATATATATTAGGGATGGAGCGATACCAAAATTTTTACCGATACCGATACCGATACCGATACCTAAAAATTACCAGATACCGATACCGATACTGGTATCGGAAAATATGCCGATAATATATACCGATACCGATACCGATACTTTACTCTTATCCAAAAATTTTGCAGATACCGATACCGATACTGAAAAGACCGATACCGATACCGGTATCGGAAAATATGCCTATACTTGCCGATACCGATACTTCACTCCATCCCATATATATATATATATATATATATATATATATATATATATATATATATATATATATATATATATATATATATATATATATATATATCATGGAAAAAATTGGGAGCATAATCTCGACCATACGCCGGAGTGCCAGTTGGGCATGTTCAAAGTGTATTCCAACCTCCCTCCTCTTTGTTTATACGTTCTATCCAACAACAAATAATTAATGGTTGAAAGGTGGCCTTGGAGCATGTAATGTTTTATTTTTTCTAATTGGGGCATATAAAAAATGGTTGTTTTCAATTCCTCAAAAACTCAGTTCCTTCATCTTTCTATTCGACATAACCTTCCACGCAATTATATCTTCTAAACTTTTATTCCTTCTTTTATGCTGTAAAACTCTATCCTCTTCTGGGTTCCTCTGATCACCTTCTAATCTCTTAATCTCTGTATCCTCTTCAAACTTTACAAGTTTTCCACGGGAGCGACCACGGCCTATTGCAGTAAACGTTTGTTGCAAGTTGGTCTGACTTGCGATCTTACTTCTTCGATTTCCCGTGGAATGATTAAGGCTTCAGCGGGAGAGATGCTTCAGAATGTGATGATCGCATAACCGAGGTGCTTTTCTCAGTCATGGAGGCGTACATTCTATATTATTTCTCTTCAACTACTTCAATTTTTTTTTTTTTTGCTTAAAACTTGAATATGGTCATTCACTAAATTTTGTTTCTTAAGATACAACAATGATTTTATGATATGTATGATTTCATAAACTTACTTGAAAAAATATGACATATTTCAGTGAACAACGTTATTTAGATTTAATGTTACTGTAAATGAAAGAATTCGAATTCGAATCCGAATCCTGAACCTCCGAATAGAACCCTCGAATCCGAATCCAGCAAAGTTTTAGAATTCACGAATCAGAATCCATGAAAAAATCTTCCAATTCGGATTCAGATTCGCCCATCACTGATATATATATATATATATATATATATATATATATATATATATATATATATATATATATATATATATATATATATATATATATATATATATATATATATATATATATATATATATATATATATATATATATATATATATATATATATATATATATATATATATATATATATATATATATATATATATATATATATATATATATATATATATATATATATATATATATATATATATATATATATATATATATATATTATATATATATATATATATATATATATATATATATATATATATATATATATATATATATATATATATATATATATATATATATATATATATATATATATATATATACTTCACATACCTTTCCTAGTAATAATAGATAATAAAGAACCAATTATAGGTAAGTTCATAAGACCAGGCATTTCTGAAACAGATTTAACTCTGTCTTTCTTTGACTCATTCTGTGACCCATTCTGTGACCCATTCTGTGACCCATTCTGGGATGCAGAAAATGACCTCTGAAAAGTGTTCTGATACTCATAAAGTCTGTTCGATCCATTATTGAATGATAATAATGTGACATGACATTCCTTCGGAAAAGGAGAGATACGAGACCATATCTTTACTGTGTTCATTATTTTTTTCGAAACTGAAAATTAACTGCAAATAAAATATTATTATCAGTACTGAGTAACAACTAATTTTACAGGGAAGACAGCACCAGAATCTAAATTATTTAGTTTTTTTTACAGATTTCTATGGATTAATATATATATATATATATATATATATATATATATATATATATATATATATATATATATATATATATATATATATATATATATATATATATATATGTGTGTGTGTGTGTGTGTGTGTGTGTGTGCGTGTGAACATGACTGTCTGTCTGTTTTCTTTTGGTTTACAAACTAATTACAAAGTTGAAAATATAAAATATTAATTCACTTATCCATTTTAAAAAAATATATACAATGTTAAATAATTGATAAATATAAAAATAGATAATAGATAAATTGATAAATATAGACTTTTGGTAACGATGGTCGATGAACACAAGATGAAAGTGTAAAATGAAAATAGAAAAGTATCTCATAAAAAAATTTGGAAAGAGGAATGACGATGACATGTTGCAAATATCATTCCCAAGGTCATATTAAAATTCCCGAGAAAGTATATATATATATATATATATATATATATATATATATATATATATATATATATATATATATATATATATATATATATATATATATATATATATATATATATATATATATATATATATATATATATATATATATATATATATATATATATATATATATATATATATATATATATATATATATATATATATATATATATATATATATATATATATATATATATATATATATATATATATATATATATATATATATATATATATATATATATATATATATATATATATATATATATATATATATATATATATATATATATATATATATATATATATATATATATATATATATATATATATATATATATATATTATATAATATAAAGGAAGGAGAAGCAAATATCATAGCATACAATTTACAATTGTCAAAATGTGTAGATTTTGTTTATCTTCTCAACAATATAATAAGATAAAAAAAAAAAAAAAAAAAAAAAAAAAATATTAAATAGTATAACCAATTTGCCTTGTTCAGTTTATAAAAGAACCATTTTTTTTCTACAATGTTGACAAATATTTTTTACTAGTTTGCACTGTACCTACATTTAAGCTATACTAATGAAAGACAAAAGACTATGACAATCCAATCTCTCAAAACATTTTTTGCAGTCACTCAATCTCTTAAAGAACTAAAGTGAATGAAACTGAAAGGAAATTATTCATCTCGGTTTATTTTTACATTATTTATAAAACATTGCCAGAAACATGCGTTTATACAGTTTCAGTTGCCAGATAATCCTATTTCAGCGTAACTTATGAAAATATATATATTTTTCATCAAAATATAAATTTACATTTGTTTCTTGCATAATAATAATTTTTATGAATTATTAACAAATACATCGCTCTTTCAATTTCTTTTTCTGTTTTCTTTTTTTTTCTTTTTTCTTTTTTTTTCGGTCAGCTCAAAAAGTTACCGAAATCTCGCCAGAACAATTTATAAAACTATCTTTATTGATTAAGTTTTACATAGGAATAAGATAAGAATATTGACTTTAGTTCTGAACTTCTGACTCAGTTTCCGATCATTTTTGGTGATTTGACTCTTTTTTCGGTTTAGATTCCAACTATTAAGTATCATTTGATCAAAATTTGAACATCAAAACTCCGACATCTGTTGTGGTTATATCAATCACACTACTTCATCAATTAGCATTATACGAATCATTAATTTTCCAAATGAAAAATTGCATTTTTGTGTTAAATAATTATTAGGAAATATTTTAATACGAAAAAGTGACTACAATGTCATAACAAATATTTTTTTTTTTATTAAATAAATAAATTGATGTAATTACTTTTTCATATGTATTATTTCTTTTGTGAGTTGAATATTTTGTTGGGACATTTTGATATGCGTGACTAAAATTTTTAAAAAGGAAAACAGTTAAAAATCAATGCAACTATTATATTTTTTTTGTTAAAGCAAACACCAATATAAAATAAATAAATAGAATTTATATATATATATATATATATATATATATATATATATATATATATATATATATATATATATATATATATATATATATATATATATATATATATATATATATATATATATATATATATATATATATATATATAATATATATATATATATATATATATATATATATATATATATATATATATATATATATATATATATATATATATATATATATATATATATATATATATATATATATATATATATATATATATATAATATATATATATATATATATATATATATATATATATATATATATATATATATATATATATATATATATATATATATATATATATATATATATATATATATATATATATATATATATATATATATATATATATATATATATTTATGGTCTTCTGCCCTTAGGGACTTCGGGGAGTCTTGTGGGGTGGTGCTTGACATATTCAAGGCTTTTGACCGGGTATGGCATGCGTCGCTGCTCTCTAAGCTCTTTCCTTTGAGTTTCCTCCTTCTCTTTGTTTACTCTTGTCTAGTTTTCTCCCAGAAAGTTCCATTTCGGCACTTGTAGATGGAGCGATCTCTTCCAATTTTCCTGTCAATTGTGGTCTTCCTCAGGGTTGTTTTATCTCCAACTTTATTCTTACTTTTCATTAACGATCATCTCAACTGCACTTCTAACTCTGTTCACTCTTTTGCCGATGAGTCAACTCTCCATTCTTCTGCTCATTTCAAATCTGCTCCCTCTTTTGCTTCTAGAGTTGTTTCTTGTCTTATATTTTCAGAATTTTGTGTGGATGCTGGAAACTCCAGGCTTGCCCGTCGTGGTGCTTCTTTTTCTTTCCAGCCACCTCTGTTCTGTGGAACTCTCTACCATCATCTATTTTCCTCCAGTATTTAACTCTTCCTCTCTTCAAGGCTTCCATCCTTGCCCATCTGAGAGAAGTGCGTTAGGCTCGGGTTTGTGTGATTTCTTCCTCTCTCTCTCTCTCTCTCTCTCTCTCTCTCTCTCTCCTCTCTAATCTATATATATATATATATATATATATATATATATATATAATATATATATATATATATATATATATATATATATATATATATATATATATATATATCCTCATCCACTCCTCCCCTATCACCACTTGCAATTTGGTGGCCTCCAGGGATAGGGTTGGTTCCACTAAGACTTAGGAGCCGTTATGCCCTGGTGCACAGTCTAATTTTCATAAATTCCTGCAATAATCACGGTATTCAATCCTATTATCCAATATTCAATCTATTGATGAAAGTGTTCCCAATATTCGTAGCTCACGTCGTCAAAATTTTGAGGAAGAATTTCTGGTGTGATTTGATGACTTCAAAGTTTACATTTTCAGGGATATATTCGGCGCGAAGTGTTTAAATAATACAAATGCTTCAGATTTTCAAAACGTTCTTTGAAATTTTCATCCCACAAATTTCCGATAAAACCATTTGAAACATATTTTAAATAATTTCAAAATTGCTTTCTCTCTCTTGTTTAGCCCAACTTCAAACCAAGGTTCGCAAAAAAAAAAAAAATAAAAATAAATAAATAAAAATAAAATAAAATAAAAAAAAAATAAAAACAAATTACTTCATGGTAAAGCCACATTAATATTATTAATTTTGGTATTTGGCCAAGTTTTGCAATCCATGTACTTTAAGCAAGGTTATATCATGGTGGTTTTATCATACAAATAAAAACTATACTGAAAAACTGTCCTAACGAATCGTTGGGACAAGTGGTAAAAATGTCACAATAATTTTTTTTCACTTATTTTTTTTATTAGGAGATAAATCGGTGAAACGACTTTTTTATACGTAACATGTCATTTCTCTATTGAAAATTTTACCGTGACAATTTTGTCATTTGTTCCCAACGATTCGTTGGGACAATTTTTTGCAGTGTATCATTGTAAAACCTGCAATTAATTCTTTAAAAAGTTGCCCGATATATATATATATATATATATATATATATATATATATATATATATATATATATATATATATATATATATATATATATATATATATATATATATATATATATATATATAATTATATACATATTAAGAGAATTAGTAACAATCATCATTTTTTATTATACTCACTTTATAAATTATGACTAAATTATTATAAATAGCTAAAAGGAGCAGGAGATATTTTGGAGGGAGTCTGAGATGGAGTAGGAGGAGATGTAGTTGGAGCTGGTGCAGGAGATGTAGGCGGAGCTGGAGCAGGAGGAGATGTAGGTGGAGATGGAGTAGAGGAGATGTAGGTGGAGCTGGAGCAGGAGGAGATGTAGGTGGAGATGGAGCAGATGTAGGTGGAGATGGAGTAGAGGAGATGTAGGTGGAACTGGAGTTGGAGGAGATGTAGGTGGAGCTGGAAGAGGAGGAGATGTAGGTGGAGATGGAGTAGGAGGAGATGTAGGTGGAGCTGGAATAGGAGGAGATGTAGGTGGAGCTGGAATATTAGGAGATGTAGGTGGAGTTGGAGTAGGAGGAGATGTAGGTGGAGCTGGAGTAGGAGGAAATGTAGGTGGAGATGGAGTAGGAGGAGATGTAGGTGGAGCTTGGAGTAGGAAGAGAAGTAGGTGGAGATGGATCAAGAGTAGATGTAGGTGGAGATGGAGCAGGTAAAGAAAAATTATACCTCTAAGTAGCTCTGCATAATACACACAAATCATGACAAATTGCAAACATATTATTAAGAAGCATTGCAATAAATTCAGAACAATTTTTGAAAATTAAAATGTCTTCCTTTAAAAATCTTGTCATAGAAAACGTCGAAGGACATTGACTTTAGGACTAACAAGCTTAATTATAAATTAAAATTTTATATAACCATACACACACACCCCTACACACACACACACACACACACACACACACACTTGCACATATATATATATATATATATATATATATATATATATATATATATATATATATATATATATATATATATATATATATATATATATATATATATTAATATATATAGTTTTTTTTTTTTTTTTTTTTTTTTATTATTATTATTATTATTATTATTATTATTATTATTATTATTATTATTATTATTATTATTATTATTATTATTATTATTATTATTATTATTATTATTATTATTATTATTATTATTATTATTATTATTATTATTATTATTATTATTATTATTATTATTATTATTATCATCATCATCAATATCATCATCATCATCGTCATCATCATTATCATCATCATCATCATCATCATCATCATCATCATCATCATCATCATCAACCTCAGGTCATTATTTTTTCTTCCTTCTTTTAGATCAAGTAAAATACATGGATAACCTGTGTTTCGCTTACTCATATTTTTAAAATCATCATTCTCTTTCGTTTGTTTGTTTGTTTTTATTTCATTATTAAGTTTCAAGATTAAGTTTATGCATTGTATATTTAAAAACAGAAAAAAGAAAACCGCCCAGAGTTGTAATGTAGGTAATGTATAATATGATACAAAAGGAAAGTTGAAATTTGCCAAAAAAAAAAAAAATAAATAAATAATAAAATAAAATAAAAAAATAAAATAAAAAAATAAAAAATAAAAAATAAAAAAAAATTAGAAAAAGTATTTTAAAACCAGTTTTCTTTCACAAGAAAAAGAAATAAATAAATAAAAATGGTGCAGCTACCTACGTGCATTCCTGATCGCCTTGGAGATGAACATAACTTTTTAGACCTTTCCTTAATTAACTTCTATTCTTTCTCCTTGTACTGTTGAGCTCTATCTTCCTTTATGTTTTTTTTCCTATCACCTTCTTATCTTTGTATCCTTTTCTATCTCTTCAAGTTTTAAGTAGGAAAGACCTCAGCCTATTGCAACGAAACTTTTATGGCATTTCCGTGATGCAAACTGATTCTGACTTGCGGTCGTACTTTGATTTTCTGTAGAATAATTATTGCTCCCTCTGGAGAAGTCTCTCAGAGTATGCAGAGCGCATACCCGAGATAATTATTCTTTTTCACGAAGAAGCACATTTCAGTAGAGCACGCTCTCGCATTTTCTCCTTTTCCTGAAATCATTATTCTTGGTGATTTCAATGATCATCACCGCCAGTGACTTTCCTTTATTTCTTAAGATACAGCTGGTGATCTAGTCTACCATTTATGCATCCCTAAGGACCTTGAACTGATGATGAAGTATCTTAAATATTTCCTTAATTGTCTTAGAGATGAACCCAACATTCTTGACCTTTTTTTAACTTTTAATTTTGCTTTTTATTCTGATAAATTCTTTCTTCCTCGGTTTACTCAGATCATCTTCTAATCTTTTTTTCATTCTTTTATTCCTTCAGTTCGTCCCCAGGAAAGACTCACCTCTAAACGGAGATGAAACGTTTTTGGGACTTTGGTGATACTAGTGGTCAAACTTGTGATCGTAATGCTTTGATTTTCCTTGGATTGCCCAGAACGCATAGCTGAGATAATTTTCTTTAAAGGCGTAGATTATCTATTCTTTACATTTAGATAAAATAATATAAACCTATGTTTTAACTCTTCTTTTTCTCGTGCTTTTCACCGCAAGTATGTGTAGCATTCTTGTATTACCTTTGCTTTCGAAGTTCAAAAACTTCTGCAATTCACATTTCATCCTTGAATTGTGAAATAAATATTCTCCGTGATGGAAAAAACGCTCTCCTCCTTGGAAAATGTAATAACTTTCCTAATTGCTCATATTCTCGCTCCTTTAGTTGAAAATGTCAATTCCTCTTTTCTTATTTTAGTAGCAATAAGAAATTGTAAAGAATAAGTCCCAAAATTTTTGTTTTTAATATATATACCCTTTTAATTTACTTTGATCTTGATATAATTTATTTAATAAATTATTATAATTATTACTTTAAAATAATTATCAAACAAAATATTATTTGAATTTTAATTTGATTTTGATATCTTTAATTTGGGGATGTTGGTACGACTCGTCACCCTCGCTTCTGAGCCTCTCAATTTTCAATTAATTGAAAGAAGATGAAGAATTTCTTAATAAGAATATTTATTTACATTCTATGTTTTTAATAGAATTTGTTATTCATTTATCATTAAAACTAAAGGGATGTCTTTTATTTATCTTTATATTTCAATTAATAGAATATATATATATATATATATATATATATATATATATATATATATATATATATATATATATATATATATATATATATATATATATATATATATATATATATATATATATATATTTCTCCTCTGGTGGGCAAAGGCCCAGAGGCCTACTAAATTCCACCAGAGTTGGGGAATGTCATACGAAATCTTGGTCGCTAATGGCCGACGTGTCCCGATACACGGCGTTTTAAAGTGTGTAAGTCATAGGAAGTTGGGAAAACAGATAAAGGGAGTGTGTTCCAGACTTTACCAGTAGAGTACATGTAAGATTGAGCATAGCGGTTAAGTCTGGGGTCAGAGAGTTGGACAGAGAAAGGATGAGACTGTGTAGAAAGTCGTGTCGCACGAGCCCTTCTCAATGGAGGAGGTATGCGACGAGAGAGTTCAGAAGAGCAGTGTCCATTGTAATAGCGATAGTATAGAGAGAGTGATGAAACAATTCGACGGGCAGAAAGAGATTGGAGAGAGTTAGTAAGAACAGGAGAGTTGATGAGACGAAAACCCCTAGACTCCACCTTTTCGAGGAGAGCTGTATGTGTGGAACCACCCCAGATGTGAGAAGGCATACTCCATACAGGGGCGAACAACACCCCTATACAGAGCAAGCAACTGGGGTGGCGTAAAAAAAACCACGAAGGCGCCTCAGAACACCAACCTCTTAGAAGCTTGTTTAGAAAGAGAAGTAATGTGATCTTTCCAAGAAAGATCACGAGAAAAAGAAACACCGAGAATATTAAGAACAGATGAAGGTTTGAGTTGAGTGTTTTCGAAGAAGATATCATAGTTGTGTGGAAGATTGTGTCGAGTAGAGAGATGGAGGAATTGAGTTTTTGAGGCATTGAAAACGACCATGTTTTCTCTGCCCCAATTTGAAATACGAGAAAGATCAGAGGTCAGTTGCTCCAAGGCCATCCTTCTTGAATCTATCAACTGCTGTTGGGAGGGACGTCTTTCAAACTGAAATTAGTAATAAAGGGTGGAGTCATCGGCATAGGAGTGGATAGGAGATGAAGTAATAGAGAGAAGGTCATTAATGAAAATTAGAAAAAGAGTTGGAGATAGGACAGATCCTTGAGGAACACCACTATTTATAGATTTATAGGAAAAACGGTGGCCGTCTACAACAGCTGCTATAGAACGACCAGAAAGGAAATTAGAGAGAAGGTCACAGAGAGAAGGATAGATTCCGAAAGAGGGAAGTTTGGAAATCAAAGCTTTGTGCCAGACTCTATCGAAAGCTTTCGATATGTCTAGCGCCACAGCGAAAGATTCACCGAAACCCCGAAGAGCGGAGGACCAAGAGTCAGAAGAGAAGGGAAAGAAGATCACCAGTAGAGCGTTTCTTTACGAAAGCCATACTGGCGATCAGAGATAAGATTAGAAGAATTGAGATGTTTCCAAATCTTCCTGTTAAGGATAGATTCGAAAACTTTAGAAAGAACGGAGGTTAAAGAAATGGGACGATAGTTAGAGGGCTGAGAGGGGTCCCCTTCTTCGGCACAGGCTGAATGAGCGCACGTTTCCAGCAAGAAGGGAAGGTCGAAGTAGAAAGGCAAAGGCGAAATAGTTTACCAAGGCAGGGTGCAAGCTCGGAAGCACAAGTTTTGAGAACCACAGGAGGAATACCATCAGGACCGTACGCCTTCTTAGTATTAAGCTCAGAGAGAGCAGAAATGACATCTTTAGAAGAAATTACAATGTTAGGCATAAATGAGTTGGAGGGGGTTGAAGAAGGAGGAATAGCTCCGGAATCGTCTAAGGTAGAGTTAGAGGCAAAAGTTTGAGCGAAGAGTTCAGCTTTAGTAGAAGGTAAAATGGCAGTTGTGCCATCAGAAGAGACTAGAGGATGGAAAGAGGAAGAAGCAAAGTTAGAGTTGACATTTTTTGCAAAATGCCAGAAAGGGCGAGAGGAAGAAGAACCAGAAAGATTATTGCATTTTCGGCGGAGAAAAGAGTTTTTGGTATTTCGAAGAATAGATTTTGCACGATTCCGGGATGAAATATAAATTGAATGAGTTTCTGGAGTTTGAAGACGACGGTAATCTCTGAAGGCAGCATCCCTACGGCGGATAGCGCGAGAACAAGCAGAGTTAAACCAAGGTTTGTTAGGTTTAGTAGAAGGGAAAGAATATGGAATGTACGCCTCCATGCCAGAGAGAATCACCTCGGTTATGCGCTCAGCCCACTTCGAGGGACCCCTCCCACGAAAGCAGTAATCATTCCATGGGAAATCAGAGAAGTACAACCGAAAGTCAGACCAGTTAGCAGCACCGAAATGCCACAAACGTCTAATCGCCGAAGGCGGGGGCTGTTCTTGCGAAAGACTTGAAGAGACAGAACAAGATACGGAGATAAGAAGGTGATCGGATGAACCCAGAGGAGAAAAGAGTTTAACAGTATAAGGAGAACCACTCTGCCCCCGCTTTCTTCACCTCATTATCTGAACGAAACCTCACTCCCTGAAGACTCTCCTTCAACTTTGGAAATAAGTGAATATCACTGGGAGCCAGATTAAGACTGTTTGGTGATCGATAACATCGAAGGTCAAGTGTTGAGGTTTCAGAAGCGTCTGGGCACTGCAATGTGGTTGAGCATTATCATGATGAAGGAGGAAAACTGTACGGTTTGGTCTTATTCGACTGATGTGGCTATTCAATTTCTGGAGTTTCACAATAACGACAGGAGTTTACACTCGTGCACTCCGGAAGATATTCTGAATAGACGACACCCACCACATCCCAGAATGCTGTCAGCATAAGTGCACCAGTCAAGGGTAGAGTCTTAAACTTTCATACTCTAGGTGAGCTTGGGTGTCTGAATTCAATAGAGGTTCATTTCCTTCTGAATTTTAGTGGTGGATCTACATTTCGTCTCTAGTTCCAATTTTATGAAAAAATTAATCGGCCTCTCGACCATAAAGGTTTAGAATTTCATTAGCAATATCGACCGATTGTTTCCTTACGTCTTCTGCCAGCTGCCTTGGCACCCAACGAGCACAAATTTCTCGATACTTAAAGTCTACAACTATTGCTTGAACACGCTCTTTCGAAATTTCAAGCATGGAAGCAATTTTTATTAATTCGTCGATTTCCCCGAATAATGTCATAAACGCGAGCGTGATGCTGGTCAATGGTCACTGTAATAGAACGCCCACTTTTCGGAGAATCATGAACCACCATTTCACCTTTATTGGAAAGAATCGCTCTACGAACCCATATGCGAACTTTGCTAGCATCCATAGTGTCGGTTCCATACATCTCTAGCAAACAACGATGAATTTCAGCCTCCTCTGTACGCAAAAATTCAATCACTATTAACTTCTATTTTCCTATCATTGTACAACAATTAAACCAAATAACTATACTGTTTGTGTGTCAGTTCTATCGATTCTATTCTACAAGCTTTATTCTTTCGAACGCAGGTCTGAACATTTTTATTACCTGTTTCCGTTGCTAAGCAACGCATCAACAGACTTTATTTTTATATATATATATATATATATATATATATATATATATATATATATATATATATATATATATATATATATATATATATATATATATATATATATATATATATATATATATATATATATATATACTATATATATATATATATATATATATATATATATATATATATATATATATATATATATATATATATATATATATATATATATATATATATATATATATATATATATATATATATATATATATATATATATATATATATATATATATATATATATATATATATATATATATATATATATATAATATATATTATATATATATTAATATATTAAATTTGAGAATGGGGAAATAAAATAAAGTCTAAAATTATCATTTATTATTATAAAATTATGAAATGTATTATTAGTCATGGAAAAGAATTTTTATATTCATCAAAATATATATATATTTAATTTTGTCAACTTAAAAGAAAGAAAGTTTAAGGCTAGGTACAATCCTTTCTTAATTTTCCCACAGTATATATATATATATATATATATATATATATATATATATATATATATATATATATATATATATATATATATATATATATATATATATATATATATATATATATATATATATATATATATATTATATATATATATATATATATATATATATATATATATATATATATATATATATATATATATATATATATATATATATATATATATATATATATATATATATATATATATATATATATATATATATATATATATATATATATATATATATATATATATATATATATATATATATATATATATATATATATATATTATAGGTAACGATAGGATATAAAATAGGTTGTAAGTAGTCTTCTAGTAGGAATGTTAGAAGTATTTTTTTATTATTCCTTTCACCTTTATCGTATGAGATATAATAATAATAATAATAATAATAATAATAATAATAATAATAATAATAATAATAATAATAATAATAATAATAATAATTAGATAGTTGACTAGGAAAGCATATATTTATTCCCTTTGCTTTTCGTATCGGAGAGTTAAAACTTAAAAGCCCAAATAAAAGTGCGATAGGTTCGAATCGATTTCGTTATATATATATATATATATATATATATATATATATATATATATATATATATATATATATATATATATATATATATATATATATATATATATATATATATATATATATATATATATATATATATATATATATATATATATATATATATATATATATATATATATATATATATATATATATATATATATATATATATATATATATATATATATATATATATATATATATATATATATATATATATATATATATATATATATATATATATATATATATATATATATATATATATATATATATATATATATATATATATATATATATATATATATATATATATATTATTCTATCAGAATATATGGCAAGGAATATAAAAACATGAAAATTATACAAATATACATAATTTCAATATTTTTTTTCTTTTCTCTTATGTTCTATAAATTATATTTTAACCTTTGGAAAAAATGAGATTTTTAATATAATTACTTTACTATCTAATATATTATATTCTATATATACCGTTCAGTATATATGAACTAATTTAACTATACAGTTATTTACATATTACTAGAATAAGGCTGTAATTTTTAAATTATATTTAAAATAATGTAATATTTAAATTATATTTAAAATTATAATAGAGCGTTTATGAATAAAGGTTCCCGTAGTATTTTACAGTTCAACCTTTGTTCTTTTTTGTTCTTTTCTTTTAAATTACGATAATTACATTGTGATATTAAAGCTTGAAGCCCTCGGAAGAGGATAACTTATCTAATATTTTGTGGACCACAAAAGGGTCTTTGAGAAGAGTGGATTAAAGATCGCCCTCTGCTAATCAAAGAGTGATCTCTATCTTTTATTTTACTGCTTCCTGTGGGATCGACCAGCAATTCTGGCGCTTGGAGATATTCTACACTCTTCGAGTGGGTTTCCATTGTACCCTCTTGGGCATGAACATACTGGCGTATGATTCTTCACTTTGCAGTCTGCGTTTTCACCACATACTGAGCCGGTTTCAGTCACACAAGGGCTCTGTATATATATATATATATATATATATATATATATATATATATATATATATATATATATATATATATATATATATATATATATATATATATATATATATATATATATATAGGTAAATAATTAAGGTCTGCTAACTCTCTCGAGATCAGATACATTAAACGTCAGAGTTTAAAGTTTACTATAGGTTAATCGAACCTATAGCACAAAAGCATAGAGTAGCGTAGTGGTAAAACTCTATACTTTTGTGCTATAGGGCCTGGGTTCGATTCATATTGAACAGTAACATTTTTTTTTTTTTTTTTGAAAAGAAAGATATTTGAGACAAATTCAATATAAAATTAGATTTTAAGAAATAGAAAATAATTTTACCTGACACAAGTATCCATAGCAAGCTTGGTGATCAGGACAAGTCTCATGAGCTTCGCACTCTCCTTTCCTGCAGGATATCAGAGGGTTTCCAATGTAACCTCTTGGGCAAGTGCAAACGGGTCTGTCGTTGCCACTACGATCTTTTCCTGGGTGGCATTCAGCATTGGAGCCACAAGGATTGTCTCGGCACAAGTCATCTAAATAAGACAATAATAATAATAATAATAATAATAATAATAATAATAATAATAATAATAATAATAATAATAATAATAATAATAATAATAATAATAATAATAATAATAATAATAATAATAATAATAATAATAATAATAATAATAATAATAATAATAATGATAATAATAATATTAATAACGCACGTGAACATACCGAGTGTGAAAGCTCTGCAAGAAACGAATGGGTCTCCGGTGTATCCTCTTGGGCAAGAGCAAATGGGTGTGTGATTCTCAACTTTACAGTCAGCTCCTGTTCCACAAGCTCCTTCACATGGGTTTATACATTTGAAAAGATTGCAAGCTTGAAATTCTGGGCAGTCTTCGTGAGCAGTACATTCTGTGTAGCACCTGAATTAAAAAATAATATTTCTAGTTACGAGTTTTTCTTATTTTTTTTTCTGAGGAATTGTTTTTGTATTTCAGAATTTTTTGTTTAATTTGAACTGCCTTAGAAAATCTAAGTCTTACCTTGAATGTGGATCTCCTAAGAAGTGTTCTGGGCATGTGCAGACGGCTCTATGATTCCTGACGTCACAATAAGAACCTTCTCCACATCCGTCAACACATGGGTTACGGCACCTATAAATCAAAAATTTATTTGGTTTCATTTAGCTGAATAAATCTCACAATAGCAATTACAAACTTGCATTATTTCTTAAGTCCGAATCACCGTTTGCTTCAACGTATTGTACTAAAATAAATACAATAATATATTTGTGCCACATTTAATTTCGTTTAAAATTAACATAGGAAAATAGAGACAGTTAAAAGCCACAAGGGCCTATCGAAACTGTCCCATTCCAAACAAATAATAAATAACAAAAACAATACTAATAAATGAACGCAAGACTAGGTCTATCCCATCCCTAGTTATCAGTTCATTCATGCAAAGATAAAAGTAAAATATAAATAAATATATATAATGATGCTCTTAAATGTTTAAAATCTTACCTATTGTCGTCGCAACGTTGACTTGGTAAGCAGTCTGTGTCTCTAACGCATTCTGGTCTACATCCTGTAAGTGGGCTTCCAATGTAATTGTCAATGCAAGAGCAAACGGCTCTCAAACCTCCATCTCTTTCGTATTTAGCTTTACAGTTGGTGTTTTGTCCACAAGGTGTTGGATTGCATACATCATCTGGAGAATATATATATATATATATATATATATATATATATATATATATATATATATATATATATATATATATATATATATATATATATATATATATATATATATATATATATATATATATATATATATATATATATATCAAATTTTTAAAAACATTTTATTAAAACAATAAAAAAAACACGTTTAAAACAAGATCAACAAAGAGAGAGAAACAAAGACATAACAATAGTTGAAGATTAAAAGACTAATTCTTTACGTTTCGGAACAACTGCTTAGTTCCCTCTTCAAGCGAAAAAATTATGAGGAAGTAGCATATATATATATATATATATATATATATATATATATATATATATATATATATATATATATATATATATATATATATATATATATATATATATATATATATATATATATATATATATATATATATATATATATATATATATATATATATATATATATATATATATATATATATATATATATATATATATATATATATATATATATAAAGGCTATTATGAACCAACTACAAAGTCGAATTCTTACATTCTGTAATCTTTCTGCAGTTTGTGAATGGGTCTCCAATGTGATTTCTTGGGCAAGAACAAACGGGTTGGTGGTTTCTCACTGTACATTCTGCTCCAGATCCACACACACCGACGCAAGGATCAATGCAGCGAAGAGATTGGCAAGCGAGGTGTCTTGGACAATCTTCATGACCTATAGATATATTGAAGTTTAAACAATAGTATTTTTATTCAGCATTTTCATCTTTTAAAAAAGATGGTGGATGGTAAATCTTTAAAAAAGATGATACGCTTACCAACACATTCTCCTTTAATGCAATTTGTCAGAGGATTTCCTTCGTAACCAATTGGGCAGGAACAAACTGCGCGATCTCCTCTTTCTCTGCAGTCAGCGTTGCTACCACATGGATTGGGAATACAAGGGTCGACTGGGAGGTCAGGGGGGGCCCTGACTTCTGGTACTAAAACATCGATTATTATTATTATTATTATTATTATTATTATTATTATTATTATTATTATTATTATTATTATTATTATTATAACAAAACTCACAGTTTCTTGTGCATCTGCTGTTAGGATCTCCACCATATCCTGTTGGGCATACGCAAACAGATCTGTGGCTCCTGGCATCACAATCAGCGTACAAACCACAAGCGCCTGGGGTACATACCCGAACGCATTTCAAGTTTTGGCACTGATAATCTTCTGGACATTCTCCATCACTTATATATATATATATATATATATATATATATATATATATATATATATATATATATATATATATATATATATATATATATATATATATATATATATATATATTATATATATATATATATATATATATATATATATATATATTCAGAGAGACTTGCTAATCCGGAAATTCTAACAAAAGAATTTTTAAATTTGTTAAGGTGGTGAGGACATTTGTTTAGGACTTTTTTGCAGCTGTCGATTTTTATTTTTTTTAAATAAAACTTCTAATTTTCAAAATAGAGAGATGAAACTTGGTACATCAATATAGTTGGGGACGATACAGATTTCTTTATTCATGTAAAATTTCTGAGGGGGCTACGGTTTGGATGATCGCCCACCTCAACTTCTAGATCGCCCCTTTCAAAATTTCTACCGATGAATTTTTTCTTATTTTTGCAGAAAAGTTATGAGAATGATGTAGAAACATTTTCATCTAAGGGTTATTCTTGATTGAATCAATCCTTCATGGTGTTTTCATAGTTTTTATGAATTTTCCCCCCCCCCAAAAAAAAAAAAAAAAAAAAAAAAAATTTGAAAAAAATTCATAAAAACGATGAAAACACCATGAAGTTGTGATTTAATCAAAAACAACCCTTAGATGAAAATGTTTCTATTTCATTCTCATAACTTTCTGCAAAAAAAAAAAAAAAAAAAAAAAAAAAAAAAAAAAAAAAAAAATTCATCTTGGAAATTTTGAAAGGGGCGATCTAGAAGTTGAAGTGGGCTATCTTGAAAACCGTAACCCCCTCAGAAATTTTACAAGAATAAAGAAATCTGTATCGTCCTCAACTATATAGATATACCAAGTTTCCTCTTTCTATTTTGAAAATTATAAGTTTTATTTAAAAAAAAAAAAACAACAATCGGGTAAAACAGGCCAAAAATGTCCTCAACACCCCTTTTAATATTAAAAAATACTAACTGGGAGCACTGAGGTTTGCATCCATTGATAGTATGACCATCTGGTACATAGTCATCAATACATCTGCATTGAGCGATTCCATTCGAGTTGACGTCACACCGGGTGTTTGGTCCACAAGGAGAAGGATTACAGGGGTTTCCTGATCCTCTGATTGCAGATATTTGAGATCCTCTAATTGCAGATGTGTGAGTGATAGGCGTCTGGACAAAGGTTGCTGTGCTTCTTACTGGAGCTACAATTGGTCTTTGGTCTGATGATTGAGTGAAATGGTAGGAGGTTTTGATGGTTGATAAAACGTTGAATTTGCAACG
The DNA here is from genome assembly GCA_009176605.1 of Armadillidium nasatum. Lineage (NCBI taxonomy): Eukaryota > Metazoa > Arthropoda > Malacostraca > Isopoda > Armadillidiidae > Armadillidium > Armadillidium nasatum. The sequence goes on along the minus strand of SEYY01005278.1, from coordinate 121,591 downwards.
ATATTCCAGAAGAGGGAGAAAGAAAAGAAATATATTAAAAATATGTCGTTTGAAACTCTTTATATTATAGTTCATTTCAAACTAGTAATGTTAACATGTTATTTCACACTATTGCAATCGGTTTATGTTAAATAAAGTAAAGAAAGATATGACAGGAAAGAAAATGAGAGAACAGGTGAAAGAAAATCTAAAATAGGTTTCAGTAACAAGAAGAAACAACAAGAAAAACAAAAATGTTAGAAGAACATAAAGACAAAATAGAACAAAATGTATAGAACAAAGGCAACAAATCCGATTTATTTAAATAAATTTACTCATTTCTCTTTTACGTTAAAAAAAAATTGATGGAGTAAATTATATTTATTTAAAATAAATAATACTATTATTGTATTTAGCTTTGTTTAAATCACTATGTTTATGATAATTAAACTGTGTTCCTTAAGTATTTTTGTTTCTTTTAACATCTTGTTAATATAACAAAAAACAAAAACAAAAAACATAAACAGAATGAAAAACAAGAAAATTTATTTACACGATGTTATTTGACAATTATTATACAAATCACAACAAATACATTAGTTATTTGGACATTAGTGAAACAATAAAATATAATAATGAAAAAAATTCATCAGAAATATTAAAAGAAAGATTTTTTTAAGATGAACATTCCACATTCAATAAAGTAATAAGATACCATACATTAAAATGAGTTATAGTAGTAGTTATAGTAGTTTTAATAGTAGTAGTAGTAGTAGAAGTACCAGAAGTAATTATAAAAAAATGATAGTAACAAAGTAATAATATACTAATTAAAGACATTACTCAAGATAAAATAATAATTTCTTCTGAAATATAAAATTGTATTATTATTATTATTATTATTATTATTATTATTATTATTATTATTATATTATTATTATTATTATTATTATTATTATTATTATTATTATTATTTTCGGACATAACAAAGAGTTAGCTGATGCGACATTAGTCTCGGATATATTTACAGTCTATTAAAAACCACGTCATATTAGTTTCAGTAAAAAGTCATGCTTAGTAGTGATTCATTCTAATAATATTTAGTTGACATAGTGTGTATATATATATACAAATAAGGAAAAGTTAACGACACAACACAGGACTAAGAAGGGAAACCTGTCTAGTACTCTGAAGTCATTTTTTTCCTTTCTCTCTTTCTTTCTTTCTCTTCTAATTCTTATTTTGCTTGGGAAAAGACAGTATAATGAAGTAAATATTTTTATAAAGATATCAAATCCAAGATTGTTGTTTGCTTTTTTATATATCATGCTGATTAGGTAATTCTTGGAACTAAAACAAAAATGCTTACGGAACCCAGATATCGGAGATATGGGCCTCAGCGGAGCAATCGGATACCGGACGAAACCTACAGAATAATTAGGTACATTAACCAATTGAAATATACAATCATGCAAAATAAATTTCCTTTAGATCTTACATGAAAAAGTATTAAACCGAGAAGGCAGTCTTTCCCGGGAGTATTCCGTAATAATTTTGGAAGAAGCTGACTTAGTCATCGGAACACAATCAAACTGCAAATATCCTGACTTATAAACTGTTTTTGCTGTGGACATTAAAGGACAAACACAAGCTGGTACATGATGCCTGGTTTCGCAAGAAGCCTCTCCTATACACAAATCTAATGCAAGAGAGCATCCAAAAATACACCTTCCATTATTGACAAACATCATCCTCTTCACATTCATCATTAGAAAGGCATTCATATGGAGATTCGCTGTGAACTATGTAATTTTGGATAGTTTTAACGCTTGAAGAAGGGAGAAGTTTCTCTTCTGAGATTTCGTTAACAATAGAAATTGGAGTTTTATCATACTGAGATTGCGGTATTATTTTCGATTCAGGAATTCTATTTCTGTAATCTGCTATTGGAGCTTTCTTTATTTCTTTTTTATATTCCAAACTTGGTTTCAACTCAACTCCAATGGTTACAGGTGTAATCTTTTTCTTTGGATGAATGGGTTGGTCAATAGCTAACTTATAATTAAGATTAGAGGCTACTAGAGAATAATCTTTAACAGGTGATTGAATATAATTTACTTGATCTCTTGCATCTGCATGTGAAATTCTATTAAATGTTGCTGTTGGATGAATAGGTTCATTAATGAATTCTGAATAAGATATTTCAGGTGTTTGTTTTTGTTTCTTTAGATGGATAAGATCATTGTCCCTATTATTAGGAAAATGAACAGTAGGAATCGTTTTTTCATAGTCTTTAAGGACTCGAACTGGTTCGTCTTTATGTTTAAAGAATACTGCAAATGGAGGATTTTCTTTCACTTCAGAAGTTGGAATAATTGGTTGGTCCTTTATTTCTTCAGTAATAACATCACGAATTACGTTACTTTCCTTTCTTCTTATTCCAATAGGAGGGTTGTCTACATTTGTTGATGTTTGTGAGATTTTTTGTTTATATGAGGGACTAGATTTTAAATCTAATTGTGGAATTATTTCTATGTTTGAAGAGGGTACAAAAAGTTTTTCTTTCTGTAGGTGGCTAAATTTTAGGTCCACATCAGGAGGCAAAATTTTGGTTTGTTCTGCAATTGGGTGAATTGGCTGATCTTTAACATCCCCTACTACGCTGTCAAGGATTATGTTATTTTTTGTACGTTTTATTCCAATTGGAGAATTTAGAACAAAAACGCTGTGCTCCAGACCAACAGTTTCCAGCTTTCTCATTTGCATCACTATAAACTGGCTTCTTGTTGTCAAAATCCGGTTGTGGAGGAAGAAGAACACTAACAGATGCTATGCCTGGTGATAGTTTTTCATTGCCAATTGTTAACGCAGATTTTCTAACAGTATCGTCAGTAAATGGAATACTTGGTGGTAGTAAGGTTCTTGAAATGCCAATGGGAATAACAGGAGAAATATTTTCTTTTCTGAAAATAGTTTGATCATCAGCTTTATTTTTATCAGGGAGAAAATATTCAAAGCTTGATTTAACAGAATGAACTACATTACTGGCAGTAGATTTTTCATTCTTCTCAGGAGGTAAATAACTCAAATCCAGACTAGGTGGTAAATAACTTTCGTTCAATGTGACAGACGATGATTCCTTGGTTGAATCAGTTTGTATATCTCTTATTTCACTGACAAGATTTAACTCATTTAAATTTTTGTCAGGGGGCAAATAATTGACATTCAAACTGTCAATCAATGTTTCTTGTGATGGATCAGATTTGATATCTAAGGGAGACTCTGGAGCTATAAAGAACGAGGTTGCTGAAGGAGAACCCTTTTGTTCTTCAGGAGGTAAGTAACTTTGGTCTAATTTTGGTGTTAAAGGTTTTGGTGCTTCAGGTGGTAAATAATCTAAGGTAAGTTTTGGGATGAATGACTGTTCGGTGGCTGGTGATGAATCAGATTTGATATCTAAGAGAGACTCTGGAGCTATGAAGAACGAGGTTACCGAAGGAGAGCCCTTTTTTTCTTCAGGAGGTAAGTAACTTTGGTCTAATTTTGGTGATGAAGGTTTTGGTGTTTCAGGTTGTAAATAATCTAAAGTAAGTTTTGGTATGAATGACTGTTCGGTGGCTGGTGGTAAGTATTCTTGATCTAAAAATTTGTTTGTATGTTTTATTTCAACTCCTGAAGAATGGATCTCTTCCTTTTGGAGGTAAGTAGTCAAGTGTTGGAATTTTAATTTCATTTTTCTTAGGTGGCGTCAAATATGAAGATAATAAATGCTGAGTATTTAAAATGATTTCATTTCTGTTAATGTCAGTTTTAACTTTTCCATTCTTGGCTTCCAGTTTTAAAGGTTTACTGTCAATTTCTGAGTTTTGTGGTATGTTTTTCTTTATATGAATTAATTCTTTTGTGGTAGTTTGATCATCTGTAGTATATTTGTCAGAAAAATCTTTACTTTTATTTTGCTTAAAAATATTTAGATCATGTAAATAAATAACATTTTCAGTGGACTCTGACGAATGGTCTATGGGCAAGTTATGTAAAGAAGCTAATTTTACATCTTTGAAATGACTATTTGTGTTGTGATCGTTTTCGCCGTCTTTAATCGTGTAACTGTA
>SEYY01005278.1:102500-105000 GCA_009176605.1 Armadillidium nasatum | reverse complement strand
ATATGAGAGAGTACATTTTTTAAAAGGGTAGCTTTTTCTAGATTCTAGAATAAGGAAGAAAATGGAATAGGAATTTCTAGAAAAAAAGATAATGGTTTAAAAAGGGTAAAAGACAATTAACCATCTATGAAAGAGCTTTCAAAAATGTGAATCAGAAAAACATTTTTTTGGGGTACGAATATATCAAACACTTTTCCAAAAAAAAAATAAATAAAGGAAAAAAAAAGAAAGGAAAAAAAAACTTACTTCGCATTTTTTTTTTCTAATAAAAAACTTTAAAAAAAATTTTTTTTGATATTTTTTTTCCTTTTAGATACTTTTATAATTTTATTTTATAGCAAATTCTTATTGTATAATTTTTTAATTTTTAATTTTAATTAATTTATAATTGATAATATTATATATATATATATTATATATATATATATATATATATATATATATATATATATATATATATATATATATATATATATATATATATATATATATATATATATATATATATATATATATATATATATATATATATAATATATATATATATATATATATATATATATATATATATATATATATATATATATATATATATATAATATATATATATATATATATATATATATATATATATATTATATATTATATATATATATATATATATATATATATATATATATATATATATATATATATATATATATATATATATATATATATATATATATATATATATAATATATATATATATATATATATATATATATATATATATATATATATATATATATATATATATATATATATATATATATATATATATATATATATATATTATATAATATATATATATATATATATATATATATATATATATATATATATATATATATATATATATATATATATATATATATAATATATATATATATATATATATATATATATATAATATATATATATGCATAAACTCTTATTAAACTTGAGGATAAAAACAAGAGTAGTAATAGTTTAATTTTCTCAATTTGGATCACTATTTTTCCATGCGTTTAAATCCCTGGAAAAATTTATTAACTTTATTGATTGATTTTCTGCATCAAAAAATCGGCAAAAAATATACAAATTTCATTAAAGTTACTATTTTTATTTCTAATTTTTGGCTAATTTTCCGTTTCTTTCCGAATTATATTATATATATATTATATATATATATATATTTATATATATATATAATATATATATATATATATATATATATATATATATATATATATATATATATATATATATATATATATATATATATATATAAATATATATATATATATATATATATATATATAATATATATATATATATATATATATATATATATATATATATATATATATATATATTATATATATATATATATATATATATATATATATATATATATTATATATATATATATATATATATATATATATATATATATATATATATATATATATATATATATATATATATATATATATATATTATATATATATATATATATAATATATATATATATATATATATATATATATATATATATATATATAATATATATATATATATATATATATATATATATATATATATATATATATATATATATATATATATATATATATATATATATATATATATATATATATATATATATATATATATATATATATATATATATATATATATATATTATATATATATATATATATATATATATATATTATACAAAGCACCATATCCCGCAAGATGCAGGGTGGTGTCGATTGCAGAAATTTAACATTCCTGCAATCGTACTTATATATATATATATATATATATATATATATATATATATATATATATATATATATATATATATATATATATATATATATATATATATATTACATAATATATACTAAGACAGAATTCTTCATGAGTTTTCTCTGTTATACATGACAACTGATTTCTTTCAATTTCGACACTATTATCATATTTTTTCTTTCCTTTTAATCTTAAATTAAATATTTTTGGCTTCTTAAAATGTGCATTTGAATTTAATCAAAGATTTACGTAGACAATTAAAATTTTTTGTTAAATTTAGAAAATTTTTTTTTTTTTTTTTTTTTACAGAACGCCACCGCTCACGGCAGAGCCCTTTTCAAGGAGGGGGCACACACACAGAGACAAAACACATGCAAATGCACACACCTAACGCACAGCCCTCAGGTGGGCGCAGACGGAAGCCTTGAAGAGTGGAAGGTTAAATACAGAAGGAAAATAGATGAAGGTAGAGAGTTCCACAGAATAGAGGTGGCTGGAAAGAAAGAGGTACCACAACGGGCTAGCCTGGGATTTCCCACTTCCACACAAAATTGGTGCGAAAGCAGGGCACCCCTAGTGCAACGAGGACGACGCAATGGAGGAGGAATGCGAGAGGCCAATTCTCTCGAGCACCTGCCATTGTAGTACCTGTAGAAAAGAG
>SEYY01005278.1:90000-92500 GCA_009176605.1 Armadillidium nasatum | reverse complement strand
TAAATTTAATTATTTTATTATGTAAAGATGTTGGAGTCAAATATATATCATTGCTACAAGATAAAATTTTTGTTTTTACTTTCATAGAATATAAGTTTATAAAATAGTAGAATTTTTGGAATATTTTTTAATGAGATGGCCAACAAATATGAAATAAATATATGTATTGTTACATTACAATATACTTATGACAGTTAGAGTGGGCTTAAAGTTTAATATTGTTTTTTGATAAAGAAAAGAATTCAAAATTTGAAGGCTTCTTATAAAGATAAATGATTATTAATTGTATAATATCTGGTTTTAGGATATTTACTTTTTACTAAGTAAATATTCTAAATCTTAATTATAAATATGAGCAAAGAAATTAGCTTTTAAAGAAGAGACACATTAAAAAGATAATTGTGATATCTAAAGTTTAGAAACGCTTCTTATTTTGAAAAATTGTTCTTCTGAAAATGAGATAACTTTATCTAAAAATAAAAAGAAATCATTCTTACACACACAAAATTTTGGAAGCAGATTTTGAACTTAGTTTGATAATCTCTAAAAATAAGAAATATAAATGAGTTTTAAGTCTATCCAATGAAAACATGAATCTCTTATATCTGTAAATTTCATTTCAGGAATTGCGGATTGAAATCCAGTGAGATACAAACTTAAGAACGGTTTTGCCACGAGAAAGTTTTACACTCTTAATTCGTAAGTCAGATGAAATATCTTGATACAGCAACTACAGAGACAAATGCCATTCTTTTATTTCCTATCCCCAAGCCTTTACAAACAAAATGTTTCAATCACTGTTAATCTATAAAAAAAAAAAAGATTTAAAAAAAAAAAATTTGATTAAAAATTTGAAATTTATCTATGTAAGAAGTGCTGAGTCGAAAGCGTACAAAAAAAAAATAAAAATAAAAATAAAACCTTTTCTGAATTAGTGAAAACATGTTAAGTATACATTTATCAATAAATTATTTACAGGAAATTTTCAGTTTTAGTTTTTGCCTTTATATATATATATATATGTATATATATATATATATATATATATATATATATATATATATATATATATATATATATATATATATATATATATATATATATATATATATATATATATATATATATATATATATATATATATATATATATATATTTATATATAATATATATATATATATATATATATATATATATATATATATATATATATATATATATATATATATATATATATATATATATATATATATATATATATATATATATATATATATATATATATATATATATATATATATATATATATATATATATATATATATATATATATATATATATATATATATATATATATATATATATATATATATATATATATATATATATATATATATATATATATATATATATATATATATATATATATATATATATATATATATATATATATATATATATATATATATATATATATATATATATATATATATATATATATATATATATATATATATATATATATATATATATATATATATATATATATATATATATATATATATATATATATATATATATATATATATATATATAAACCGTTATTTATTCTGCAGAAAAAGAGTGAGAGTTCAATAACATAGACTCTGACATGTATTTGTTAAGTTTGCATTTGCTTAAATGTGCAAATGGTCTTTTAACTGAAGTGATGCAAATATATTATTAATTGACAAATGTGTCTCTTATCAAGAAGACAGTCTTCGTGATTTTCTCTTCAGAGAGAATTTAAATTTAAAGTATATTAATTTAAATTTAAAATATATTAATTTAAATTTTTAAGTATATTAATTTTCACGTTGATGGAAAAATTATTTACAGGCTCTCCTAGTTCCTCTCTTTAATAGTACATAAAATATTTATTGTGACGCCAGTTTATGATGATTGCAAGTAGTCTATTTTAATGTGTTTGAAAAATGATGATTATAAGCATTTTAAGCAATATAAGCATTAAATTTCCATTTATATTTATAAAAATAATTAGCTGGTTGTCAACCAAAATGCTTCTTACGCAAATGTTATAAATTCTGTCTAATTCTGGATCACTGATAACGGAAAAGTAGCTAAAATTGTTCATTAGCTCTTCTTTCAAGATACAGTACTGTGTGGGGAGAGCATCACGAGCTCTCATAGCTTGTAGACGCTCTGAACTCGTGATGGTCTGAAGGGCAGTATTTTGTCTGCCTGGAGGGACGGCATTTCCTCTCGTAGGTGAGATTCGCTCTCATAAGACAAAACCATAGTCCGGTTGGAGAGCATCGCGAGCTCTCATTGCGTGTGGACGTGTTTCACTCGCTCTGAACTTCGTGATGGCCTGAAGGGCAGTATTTTGTCTGCCTGGAGGGACGGCATTTCCTCTCGTAGATGAGGTCCTCTCTCTAAAACAAAACAAAACAAAAAAGTATTGTGTGACTTCGAGTACAAAAAACGTACAATTCATACT
>SEYY01005278.1:75000-77500 GCA_009176605.1 Armadillidium nasatum | reverse complement strand
TACATACCAACATACACACACAGAAAGAAGAAAGAACCAAATCAAACACAACACACACACCACACACACACACACATATATATATATATATATATATATATATATATATATATATAATATATATATATATATATATATATATATATATATATATATATATATATATATATCAAATGCAACAATAGCTTAACATGTGAGGTATGTTCTATTGTCGGATAGCTACCAACAATGTGCTTGAATGGTATATCCATGTAGAAAGTTAGTTAAAAAGTTAATATGGGAGACCCATATTATTTGAACTTATATGGTAAGACCATCAGATGAGGCTGATAGAGGAATTAGGTACGAGTGTTGTGGAGAGGGGTAGTGGTTAAGTTGATGTTGAGTTCTGGTTTTTGTTTGAGGATGCACAGGGATTCTAGGATGCGTAATGATGTGGGATCAGAGTTGGTGTCTAAGAAACTGAAGTGTTTTGGGGAGAGGAAACGTGTGACATGTTTGGATGTAGATTCGTATGTTGGAAAAAAGCTGGTGAAGAAAGAGGAAGAGAAGTGCGGTAAGAGATGCCCTGATGTTCTCGGATAAGGGAATCTTAAAAGCCTAGTGGTAGATCATATGCAGCTTTTGCTACACAAGCGACAAGGGTACTTGTACACCTCCAAGGCATTAAGAGGAAAGGGCAAAGAATGGTTGTAATGAAACAGAGAAAAATTTTGAAAGAGGTACTGTGTGTGTAGCGGAGGGCTATATGTGGAAGATGTTGTTACAAAGCCTTTCGTAGTTTACGTGTTATGGTCGTGGTGGAGGGATTGAGAAATTGAAAATGAAGGTATATTATTTTTTTTAAGGGCTAGTAATGTAGAGAAGGAGGGACGATAGTTATTATTAAGGAAATGAAAAATGTATTGGGAAACCATAATAGGTGAGTAGTTGTGTGTAAGAAATAAGTCCTGAAGGAATCTAAATTCATTATTTAAATTGAAATAGGAGGTGGTAATTTCATATGCTCTATGAAGGAACGTGAGAATGGTATTAGTTTTGTATATGATTTGTGGAAGAACTGTAATAATTGGTTATAGTCAGAGTTATTGTTGATTTTCGTTAAACGGCCGTAATGAACAAATAAGGAGTTTTGGTAATTAGGATATCTAAAAAAGGAAGTGTATTTAGTTGCCCCATGTTCTGTTGTATATTGTATACTAGGATGTAAAAAATGTTGATGTGAGAAAGGAACTTGTTGACGTGTTCTGTTGAAGGGAATAAGCAGAATATATCGTTTACATACATTTTATAGAATATAAGAGGAGAAATTGAAGAAGTAGAGGCTAGATATATGAATTCAAGATATGAAATGAAAAAATATGCAAGTATTGTGCCGATCGGTGATCCCATGGCAACCCCATCATTCTACAGATAAATGGTGTTATCAGATATAAAAAATGTTTCTAACGTGGCTAGGGAAAGCAACTATTTAAAGATATTCTTGTCGTATTTGTACACAAATGTGATGTGCTGAAACATATGGTGGATGAGAAGTTCAACAGTTAATTGAAGAAGGATATTGGTAAATAAAGATTGGATGTCCAATGAACACAACTGAATTAGAAAAGGTGAAAACGACTAAATTTCTGAAGCAAATTTGTGTGAGTTAAGCACTGAAAATGAAGACGTGAAGGATGGTGATGATTTGTCCTAGATGTTTGGCAAGTTGATAGATGCGCATGTGTATGACATCAGTACATGTCAAATGTATGAATGTCTAATGTATGGGATCCATAAATGAGTGTTCCATTTATGAATCCCAAAGTTGTGCCGCTAGAGAATATTTGATGGTACAAGGAATCTTCAATTTCATTTTGAGATTTCATTTTTCTTAAATGTCTTTGGTAATTTGTCTTCTGGTTGATAAATGAGCTTATGAAAAAGAGTGTCAATCATGGAAAATTTGGTGGCATCCCGCAGTATCTGCAACATTTTGTTTTGGTATTCACCTCTGTTTAGAATTGCCACCCCCTTTCCCTTATCAGGGGGGCAAATGACTAAGTCTTTACTTGAATTCAGAATTTTTAATTTATTGAGGTCCTCTTTTGTTATGAAGGGGTGAGACCAGGAATTTCAAGTGAAGTGGCCTAATTCTAAGTTTTTGATTTTGGTACATATTTCTTTGAAATTGGAGCTGAAAATTGGTTCCCTGTTTTATTGTTGAAAGTAGTTTTTCAAATGCCAGAAAAACGTATAATAATGAAATATAATTAAGGTTGTGGAGTAAATAAATTATTATATAATAGTCTGACTCTATTAAAACCTGATGACAATACTTATTCTTCGGTAATATTGTTTATATATATATATATATATATATATATATATATATATATATATATATATATATATATATATATATATATATATATATATATATATATATATATATATATATATATATATATATAAAATCATTTGACTGCAGCTAGCAATCTGATTAGGAAGCAGAAAGGAA
>SEYY01005278.1:67500-70000 GCA_009176605.1 Armadillidium nasatum | reverse complement strand
ACTCCAAGAATAAAGATTTTTTTTTTTATAGATTTCTTAAAAACTGATTAAAAGCCATTCTCTTTTAAAATATAGAAAAAAAAATCTTTTATCACACTTGGTTATGAATCATTAAAGGGTCCTATGACAATAAGAATGTTCTACTTACAGTAAGTGATCCACTATGACATATTTGCTTGGAATTTATGTAAAGATCGAAAATAATAGCTCTTGCTCTTGGACTTCAGCTTGAATGCACAGAGGTATGTCACCTTTTAATGACTTGGGGCATTAGGAACAGGAAAAAGTTATTTCATATAAAACCACTGGCCAAGGAACACCTTGAAAAAAAAATTATGTTTGTCAGCTCTCGAACCAATGTAAAGTTTAACTTCCACTTTTACATATCAAATTTGGTTTAATGACAAACTTTTTCAACTTTAGGGACAGGTTTACTATTATTAGTAATGATTAAATTATAGAGGGAATATTCATTTGCCCAGAATTAAAGGAGGTCCTGAAAGATCCACATTTTGAGTGGCGTTTAACTGAGACTGAAACAGCTGTTTGGGGATTATTTCAACGTGCTGGGAAGCAAGCAGGACAAACATTACAAAAAAATAATTAATAAACTTTCGAATAATTACAGAGTCCAGGAATGCAATCTGTCTCTGAAAAGTCATTTATTTAAAACAATACTCTCATTTTTTTCATTCAAAATCTTGTAAACCTTATAACTTTGCAAACAAATGGCTCACCAGGATATATCAATGATGGAAAAGGGTTTGTTTCAGAAGAAGGAAGTTTCTAAGGCTATATATATATATATATATATATATATATATATATATATATATATATATATATATATATATATATATATATATATATAATATATATATATATATATATATATATATATATATATATATATATATATATATATATATATATATATATATATATATATATATATATATATATATATATATATATATATATATATAATATATATATATATATATTTATATATATATATATATATATAATATATATATATATATATATATATATATATATATATATATATATATATATATATATATATATATATATATATATATATATATATATATATATATATATATATATATATAATATATATATATATATATATATATATATATATATATATATATATATATATATATATACTATATATATATATATATATATATATATATATATATATATATATATATATATATATATATATATATATATAATATATATATATATATATATATATATATATATATATATATATATATATATATATATATTATATATATATATATATATATATATATATATATATATATATATATATATAAGTTCACATTTCACGGGGACTGCCTTACCCGAGGAAAGAAATTTTTCAAGGTAGATTACACCTTGGATCAGCAAGAGTGATCGAACCCTCTTCCTCGAACACGTCAGTCAATAATATACCGTTAAGCCATGGTACACGTACACGTTTTATTATAAACCCACCTCCCATCCATCTTCGAAAAGTTTGCAAAAAAATGAATTGAAATCACACAAAAAATTTTTATCAAGTAATATAATATATATATATATATATATATATATATATATATATATAATATATATATAATAATATATATATATATATATATATATATATATATATATATATATATATATTATATATATATATATATATATATATATATATATATATATATATATATATATATAATATATATATATATATATATATATATATATATAATATATATAAAATAATTCTATTTAAAATATATTTTTAATAAAATAAAATTTTTTAAAGTTAATTTAAAGCAGTTATTATTTTTATTATTAAAATTATATTTATATATATATAATAAAAAAAAAATTAAAAAAAAAATATATATATATATATATATATATATATATATATATATATATATATATATATATATATATATATATATATATATATATATATATATATATATATATATATATATATATATATATATATATATATATATATATATATATATATATATATATATATATATATATATATATATATATATATATATATATATGTATTGGAATTTTTCTGGTAGCTCTAACATTTGTTACAGAAAATAGGGTATGAAACAGTTAAATTTTTACCTGATCAAATTCCTGCTTTTCCTATACCATTTTAAAATACCAGGCTCCATCCCCGACTTCGAGTCCGACCTTTTCGTTCAAAACTTTTCGCTTTCAGACCCATTTGTTGTATACTATTTTTCATTTCAGTTTTGACTTTTAAGTTGGGCCCAAAAATATCTTCGATTCGCACCACCTGTAAATAAAAAAATTTCTTTTGTTTCGACTTCGGAATCAACATAGACCAAATCTTTTCTTTTCATTCGACTTCGGAATCAACATAGACCAAATCTTTTCCGCTCCTCTTCGGTTTCGCTGCTTAAGATGTAAATAA
>SEYY01005278.1:57500-62500 GCA_009176605.1 Armadillidium nasatum | reverse complement strand
TAGATAGATAGATAGACAGACAGACAGACAGACAGACAGACAGACAGACAGAAGACAGATAGATAGATAGATAATAGATAGATAAAATAGATAGATAGATAGATAATATATATAGAGAAATATACAGAAAAATAGATAGATAGATAGATAGATAGATAGATAGATAGATAGATAGATAGATAGATAGATAGATAGAGAAATATATAGAAAAATAGATAGATAGATAGATAGATAGATAGATAGATAGATAGATAGATAGATAGATAGATAGATAGATAGATAGATAGATAGATAGATAAATAGATAAATATATAGATAAATATATAGAAAAATAGATAGATGGAAAGATAGATAGAGAGAAAATATACATAGGCAGCTTTATTTTTTATGTGACAGTACATCAATGAGAAAACAAAAATAAAAATAAAAATTAAAAATTCAAAGGATCATTTATTTAAACACATTTCTAATGAGTTTAAAATCCTTTTAGGAAACCCATTATGGGAAAATATCCTTCATTCAAAATGGCGTTGCTCTTTTGACATTAGCACAAAAAGCACAATTATTCAAAAGTCATTTAAATCCTATGTAACAATCTATTCATAATGAAGGATAATTATTTCATTTTAGGAATTTATAAGCAGTGGTAAATTCTCAAATTTGTATTTTTTAGTATATTTATGAAATTGGAAAAGGATTCAAAGGACTCAGTAAGTTGCCTTTTTTTATATCTCCTTCAGTGGGCAAAGGCCAGAGGCCTACCAAATTCCACCGGAGTTGGAAAAATCCTATTCTGATCGAAGAAGGCCAACATGGCGTTTGAAAGTATGCAAGTCAAAGGAAGTTGGGAAAACAGATATAGATGGTGTGTTCTAGACTTTACCAGTAGAGTATATATTACAAATGTATTTTGTAAAATCCTCAAAGGAAAAAAGTAAATTAAAAAATTTATGGATGCATTCAATTACTCTTGGGTTATAAGTATCTAACATTTACAAAGTCAGCATATTTTAAAATACAGTAGGAAGTATAAGAGTTAAATAGATTTAAAAATTATATTTTATTTTTATTTCTACAACAAATCATATGTGAGAATAAGGCTCAAATATCGTTCTTTAAAAGAATTTTTTCAAACTGTTTTCAAACTCTAATTAAAATTAGGCCTTTCCCTTACTCTTCAAATGAAATGTTTCAAACTACTTTCAAACTCTTATTAAAATTAGGCCTTTCCCTTACTCTTTAAAAAAATGTTTCAAACGGTTTTCAATTTCTTGTTTAAAATAAGGCTTTTCCCTTACTATTTAAATGAAATATTTCAAACTGTTTTCAAACTCTGTATTAAAATTAGGACCTTTCCCTTATTTCTTTAAATGAAATGTTTCAAACTATTTTCAAACTCTTATTAAAATTAGGCCTTTCCCATACTCTTATACCTTTACCTCTATCTAAACTCTTATTTAAATTAGGACCTTTCCCTACCTCTTTTAAAAAAATGTTTCAAACAGTTTTCAAACTCTTTATTCAAATTAGTCCTTTCACTTATTTTTTAAATGATAACGTATCTGTTTCTTGTGGATCCTGGTAATAAATTATACTGGCCAACAAAATTTAACTTTTTTGCTTATTAAATAGAAGTGAAAGGGTCATTCTTACAGAACTTTTCCCTGGTGATTTCAAATCTGTATCTATATATATTTTCTATTCACCCATTTTTACATTCAGATGTCTTTTAATTTTCTGTAATATCGTGATGGAAACGTTCCTCAATGTTTGTCAAGACACTTCTTCAATGGTTTTCTGAAAATTGTCAAGATGAGAAGTCCAAAAGTGCACTTTTAGAGACGTGTTATTTATCATATTTCCTATGTTTCAGTTGCTGATTGGTTCCACTATGGTAGTTATAATTTTGAATTAAGTATTACAATAATTAAGAATTAATTTATGTTTAGAAAGGTGAAAATGATCTTTATTTAGATCTAATAAATTTGGAGTAAAATATTTTCATCAAATTACTCTTCATGTCTGCTTGTGTTTCAGCAGAAGGGCATTTGGGCAAAATTTTTATTTTTATTTATACTTTTATACCAATTTTATATGCTGCCATTTTCATACTTTTAATGGCTTTGCTGTGGTGATTTTTTGAATAAAAAATAAGAGAACAATTTTCCTTGATTAATTATTATTAATAATTTAATTTCAAACAACTTATAATTTTTTTTTGGACATTTTGTTGCTCACATTTATAAATGGGTTCGTATCATATTTTTGTTTGAAATTATCTTGTTCCATTACCAGGTACAACTACCCAAGGTACACACGCCCACATAATAATAATAATAATAATAATAATAATAATAATAATAATAATAATAAATAATAATAATAATAATAATAATAATAATAATAATAATAATAATAATAATAATAATAATAATAATAATAATAAATAATAATAATAATAATAATAATAATAATAATAATAATAATAATAATAATAATAATAATAATAATAATAATAATAATAATAATAATAATAATAATAATAATAATAATAATAATAAATAATAATAATAATAATAATAATAATAATAATAATAATAATTAATAATAATTAAATAATAATAATTTTTTAATTTAATTTTTTTTTTTAATAATTATTAATAATTTATTAATAATTATAATAATAATAAAATTAATAATAATTAATAACAAAAAAAAAAAATAAATAAATAAATAAATAAATAAATTTAAAAAAAAAAAAAAAAAAAAAAAAAAAAAAAAAAAAAAAAAAAAAAAAAAAAAAAAAAAAAAAAAAAAAAAAAAAAAAAAAAAAAACAGATTTTCCTCACCCTTAAAACAGAAAAAAAGACAGTTACACACACAGGCAAATATACACGAGAGAGCGTACACATACACACACACAAACACACACACACACACACACACACACACACACACTCGTTTTCAAAGGGTAAACGGTATTTATTTCCTAAACATAAAATTAATCAATTTAAAGGGAATCAAAAACCATGGCACTTAGGTGGACAGTATAAAATAAATGTAAATAAAATGTTAAACAAAGCTTAAAAGGCAAAATTGGAACTCAAAATTAACCATTATTTAAACGGTGAATATAAAACCAATTTTAATAAAAATAAACAAAAATCAGTCCAGTTTCATATCATACAATTTTAAAAACTCCTTTATGTGTACAAAAGATTTAAAATTTATGCATGTATGTACATATATGTACATATATATTTGTATGTGCGTTTATATATATGTATGTGAGAAAGAGTGTGTGGGAGGTTCTGAGTTCATCCAATATCTGGCAATATAGATAATAAAAGGTCAACCACTCTATGCATATATATATATATATATATATATATATATATATATATATATATATATATATATATATATATATATATATATATATATATATATATATATATATATATATATATATATATATATATATATATATATATATATATATATATATATATATATATATATATATATATATATATATATATATATATATATATATATATATATATATATATATATATATATATATATATATATATATATATATATATATATATATATATATATATATATATATATATATATATAATATATATATATATATATATATATATATATATATATATATATATATATATATATATATATATATATATATATATATATATATATATATATATATATATAACCAAATAAATATCAATTACCAGAAGACAAAGAAGAAATTCTTCTGGAATTAAATTTACCTTTAAAATTTACCTTTATTGCATCTGAGAATCACGTATCTTTGCTTTAACGTTTAGAGATCCTTAAATGAAGAAAATTTTTATTCAGGAAAAATTTTTAAGTGAATTGCTTTCCTTAGAGATGGTTTAATTATGCTTGTACATTTTCCTTCCTTAGATCTTTTAACAGTGTTAATTTAAATGTTATATTTGAATTAAAGCTTTTTTGGATTTGTGGATGGATCAGTGGTAAGGCGTTAATATAATAATTTTCAGTTGTATTTAGCTGTGGTTTAACCTCGGAGGAAGAAATATTTCCTCTTTTTACTTATTAGTTTAAATATTTAAGGGTTTTTTTTTGTAATGTTAATTAAAGGAAACTCAAAACTTAAAAATCGAAGGACCGGACAAAGTAAAACTTGGTGAACCACTTTGACAGAAACCCGGAAGCTTAATTAAAAGTATGATTAAATCAAAGTTTGGTTTTTGAGCATGACTCAAATGAAAGTGACGAATATGATGATTCTTGGTTGCAATAAGCGTTGATTCTGCCGTAAAAGGAACAATTCTTTTCCTTCTTCCTGAAAATGGTCCTTAAATTTTATTTCTATTTGTTAATTTCTATTTTGCTGGAACAGAACATAGAGGAAAGAAAATTCATCATAGTTGGGAAAACGTATTCTATATTAGAAATAAAATCAAAGGTCGACATGTCTTCCAACAAAGTTTATAATCAAAGGAAGATGAAATATATAATATAGTTAGTATGTCTATGAGCGGTATTTTGAAAACTTGAGAACTAAAATGGAAGCACTGATAGTGACGTATACAAAAATCTCTTAAAGTGATAATTTCAGATAAAAAAAAAAAGTAGACAAGAGAATCCGCTAAATATTTGAGTTTAGGCATTAAAGTATTTGGGGTTTTAGTTGGGAGAAAATATATACAAACCGAACTGTTGAATTTATTTAAAGAATGACGTGAGAGTCTCATCATAAGGAAAAGTTTTGGTAGATTCCAAAATAGTAACCAATAAACTGAGAGTCATTAAGCAAATACGCACAACATCCACCATTTAATGAAAACTGAGGTTTGATTTAAAGTAAGAATGGTGTTCATCAAAATGAAATGGAAAGACAAACTTCGAATGTTAAAGAAATTAAGGATAAAAGACCATGCCGGAAAGCCAGTTTTGGCAATAGTAGCTCTCAAGTGATT
>SEYY01005278.1:20000-55000 GCA_009176605.1 Armadillidium nasatum | reverse complement strand
ATATATATATATATATATATATATATATATATATATATATATATATATATATATATATATATATATATATATATATATATATATATATGTGTGTGTGTGTGTGTGTGTGTGTGTAATGGAATATGGTGAGTGATGGTGTGATAACAATCCCACACTCAAGTTTTTTCCTCAGCTGAACAGATTAAATTTTTTAAAAATAAAGCAAAATAATGAAGCTCTAAAACCCCTCAGGTGTAAACAACTTTTTGCTTGAAATTTTTAAAAAATCTTTTCACACTACGCCCATATATATACATATATATATATATATATATATATATATATATATATATATATATATATATATATATATATATATATATATATATATATATATATATATATATATATATATATATATATATATATATATATATATATATATATATATATATATATTTATATATTATATTTATTTATTTATTATTCTTATTTTTATAATTTTTATTATTAATTATTACTATTAATACTATTATTTTAATTATTATTATTAATATTATTTTTTACTCTTATTTTCATTTATTTTTTAATTAATAATAATTATTATTATTATTATTATTATTATTATTATTATTATTATTATTATTATTATTATTATTATTTGCTATCATTTTCATTTAAATTTTTATTTATTATTATTATTTATATTATTTACTATTATTATTATTATTATTATTATTATTATTATTATTATTATTATTATTATTATTATTATTATTTATTATTATTTTTTATTTTTTATTCATTATTATTATTAATATAATTACTCATTAATATTATTATTTATATTATGATTAATATTACTATTCATTTAATGATTTATTATTTATATTATTATTTATTATTCTTTATTATTATTGCAATTTTCCATCTGTTTTCTTTATAAGCGATAAAAAATATCGCAAAAAATCAACACGCTAAATTCATAGGGTAAAATCCTTACGATAACTTCGCGGACATGTATAATATAGGCTTTAACACCTTTTTACGAGCTTTTAAATATTTCAGCTCCCTCCTATCTTGAACAAGAAATAACCCATTAAAACTTGGATATTCTCATCAATTTATAAATAAAATGTACCATAAAGTTAAACATTACCATGAATCTAATTTCTCTAAAATTATTGATATGACCTCCACAATTGTTTTCCCATATTCAGAACAGTTATTAAATATTAGATATTCTTTAAAACTTTTATGTAAAATTCACTTAGTTTTCTCTTTTCCTGAAACATTAACTAATATTCAAAATCATTCATCGGATTCCCAAGAAATGGGAGGTGTGTACGGAGTCCCGTGTAATGTGTACGACCACAGTTTTATTCCTAACAATTTAGAATTGATCAACATAATGGAGATGTTCGCATAAACACAATAACACCAATGCCATATTTTAAAAATAAAAAATCATTTAATAGATTGGGACAATGCAAAATTCAATTTTAGTTCCTTATCAAAAAATCTTAAACGATTAATAGATTCTTATTATATGACTACAGAGAAAAATTTTAATATATCCGAAGGCCTTTTTAATTTTGATATTTTAATAAAAAGTTTATAAAGTCCTCCCTTAAAAAAATTGGAAAACAGATCTACGTCTGGCATCGCTTTGAGGTCCACAATATAAGTTTTTTTTTTGGATATCGTACCTTTCTTTTATCATAAGGTGACCATATTTTTCTGACCAAAAATCGGAACGCTTCTGAACATTGAAAAATACCCTGCTCGTAAGGGTTTTAAGGGATGTATAAAGAAGAAATACGATTGTTGTTTTCAAAAACAACTAACTTGGTTTATTAATTAGGAACATTCTACAAAACATACATTTTTGCTATCTAATTTAAACAAACGTTGGATAAAATACTACTATCCGTCCCGATTTACCCTCTAAAATATCGGGACAGATGGTCACCTTATTTTAGTACCTTTTAAAAAATTTGTTTCCCCCGTTTATTGTAGCTCTGAAGAGAGTATATATGCAATATAAATATATATACTAACGTATATATAGTAGGCCAGATGGATAGGGAGATTCATAGACAAAAAACTGGGATAAGCCCTTTTGCATTTGAGTTTAAATTCAAACTTCAACGACTATTTTCTAATGAAATTCGTCCTATAAAGTTGCCTATTTTGAACATATAAGCTACCACGTCGTTAATTAAGTAATTTTTTTCAACAAATATCGTTTTTCTTGTAAAACTTTTTATCAAGAAAATATATACAGACAAATATAAAAAATATTCGTAATAATTCAAATCACTCTTGTTTTCACGAAGCCATTTTAAATTTATTTTACTTTTTTTGACGGCAAAAATATGGATTCCAGATTGTCCTAAATTTATAACATTAATCTAAATTAAATACTTTTACTATGGTAAATAGGTGTATACCGTAACTTAATCTCAGATATTAATATTTAAAAGTTTTATTTTTAATACTGAGTGGTTTTAAATAAATTTTACATTTTTAGAACTTGAATTAAGAGACTTTTTTTAAAATTAAATATATATATTATATATATATATATATATATATATATATATATATATATATATATATATATATATATATATATATATATATATATATATATATATATATATATATATATATATATATATATATATATATATATATATATATATATATATATATATATATATATATATATATATATATATATATATATATATATATATATATATATATATATATATATATATATATATATATCCTCATAAATCATTATTGGAGAAAATGTCAAAATATTAAAATTAATTCTTCCGTGTGGGATTTCGCGATTGTATTCTCATTTTGGTCTTAAAAGTTTGCATTTCGTGCGTGGAAAAAACTCAGATTCAAATCATGATCAAAGATTGATTTTTTCCTTTGGGTTTTCTTAAACCTAGAATAAAATTGTTTGCGAAACTTCCCATTTCTCTAAAATAAACCTTAAAATGGGATATAAAGACTAATAACAATAATAATAATAATAATAATAATAATAATAATAATAATAATAATAATAATAATAATAATAAGTTATTTCTGTCCGATTCTCTCATAACACTATGATAAAAAAAAAATTAAATAAAATTTTTACATAATTTTTTTTTTTTTTCTTTTTTTTTTTTTTTTTTTTTTTTTTTTTTTTTTTTTTTTTTTTTTTTATTTTTTTTTTTTTTTTTTTTTTTTTTTTTTTTTTTTTTTTTTTTTTTTTTTTTTTTTTTTTTTTTTTTTTTTTTTTATTTTTTGGAGAAGAAGCTGCAATAGTTTTTTTTGTTTTTGATTTTTTTTTTCAATATTTATTCCCACTAAAGATTTGTTCTGCCGAATGCAAATGAGTGCTAAAGATGGAGCCATATATAGACAGACTTCAACTGGTTTTTGACCTTGAACGATAATGATTCTCCCATATTTGTCTCTAGAGTCAAATTCAACCCAAAGTATTATAACTTTTTTTTTAAAAGATTGTGTAAATTATTTTTTTAATGCATTGAAATTTAATGTTTTTAAAATTGATTTTGAATTTTCAAATTATGTTAACAAGAAATTTTTAATTAGTTAAAAATAATGTTTAAAATTTTATGAAAGAGAGAGCGGGAATCTTAAATATAAGTTAAATATTAATAATAAAAAATGTTAACTCAAAATAAGGAAACGATTAACGGTACTTTTAAAACAACCGTTTTAAAAATAATTTTATTCTAAAATGGCGTAATTAAACCAGACACAGCCTAACCTGGTATATCCGCCCTCAATGTTGCCAATCTGTTTATCTCTTGCTAACCTACACATCGCTAGCTAACAACGTAATAATTTTGAAAACAATCAAAATAATAAATTTTATGCCTGGGCTCTTTTCCTCTTTATATAAAGATATTCGGTCTTTCAATATGGCAGATAAATAAAAACTGATCAATGAGATGCTTGTCTTCTTCACATCATACTTAAGAATAAAGACATTTTTTAAAATAAGTTCAAATAATAATAATAATAATAATAATAATAATAATAAAAATAATAATAATAATAATAATAATAATAATAATAATAATAATAATAATAATAATAATAATAATATAATAATAATAATAATAATAATAATAATAATAATAATAATAATAATAATAATAATAATAATAATAATAATAATAATAATGATATAATAATGAACTTTCTCTTTCAATTTTCCAAAATGTTTTTTATTATCTATTTCTTCTATTTGCTGATGGTTTCGTCAATAACTTCGGACATCATCAGAGCTACGATGCTAGATATATATATATATATATATATATATATATATATATATATATATATATATATTATATATATATATATATATATAATATATATATATATATATATATATATATATATATATATATATATATATATATATATATATATATATATATATATATATATATATATATATATATATATATATATATATATATATATATATATATATATATATATATCCTCGAATATATAATATTTATTTACCCTAGTCTGATTGTACGTCTACATTTACTGGTTGCGCGACTGATTGATTGACAGATGAGACATACCAGCGTTTAATCCTATCATTTTAAATTCGGAACTTCTCATGTGAAGCTTAAAAATTAATATCTACTTTGTTAATAAAATTTTTCAAAATTTATAAACTTAATTAACTTATGGCTTAATATTTGAAAATAAATCATTCATCTTCTAACATCCAAGCTCTGATGATGTCCGAAGTTGGCAGGCGAAATCGGTCAGCAAACAGAAGAAATAGTAGAACAAAAAAATCTTTTGGAAAATTGGAAGAGAAAGTTAATAATAATAATAATAATAATAATAATAATAATAATAATAATAATAATAATAATAATAATAATAATAATAATAATAATAATAATAATAATATTGAAAGTTATTTACCTTAAACAAATAGGATTTTCACAGAATCGAAAACGTTTCAATAAATTCCAACCACAATTTCTACAACACCAAAAACCATAAATAAATAAATAAATAAATAAAAGAAAATACAAAATAAACATTTATTCACATTTTCTTTCCTTAACGAAACGAAAATGAAGTTTTAAATTTCTTAAGAGCGCTCGCATAAATTGACGAATGTGTTTGAATAACAAATAATGATGAAAATGAATTCTTAAAAAAAAAAAAAAAATGGACTCACTTATTTACAAAAAAACAGGCAAATTATTATTATTATTATTATTATTATTATTATTATTATTATTATTATTATTATTATTATTTATTATTATTATTATTATTATTATTATTATTATTATTATTATTATTATTATTATTATTAGTATTATTTTTATTTTTATTTTATTATTATTGCTAATTTTTATTGTTATTATTATTAGTTATTATTATTATTATTATTATTATTATTATATTATTATTATTATTATTATTATTATTTTTAGTTTTTTTATTATTATTATTATTGTAATTTTATTATTTATTTATTTTATTATTATTATTATTATTATTATTATTATTATTAATTATAGTAATAGTAGTATAATCAAAATGTATGTAAAAAAATTCATATATTTAAAACTTTATATATATATATATATATATATATATATATATATATATATATATATATATATATATATATATATATATATATATATATATTATATATATTATATATATATGTGTGTGTGTGTGTGTGTGTGTGTGTGTGTGTGTGTGTGTGTGTGTGTGTGTGTGTGTGTGTGAGTGTGTTTTCTTCTCACCAGGTTCAAAGATTAGAACAATGCCCTGTCATTTACAAAGCTTTCCCATACTTGTCTGTTTCCATTGAGTCCCTGACATTCCACCTTCATCTATATACGTCCTCTCTTTACTATAGCACCCTCCATATATATTGATTATTTATGTATATTTATTGGTGTTACTATTATAGTATGCGTTCTATAAATTAAATCGTGGTTTACATTCCATTGCTACAATATTTTCCAGGGTTAATAGGAAAGTAATATCTCCACATAACTCGTGACTAGATATGAATAATTAAAAAAATAAAGCAGACAGTTTCTTAAGGATGTGCATTTTTAATGCTATACCTTCCTTTATTTTCATATAGTCCCCAGATAACTGAATATACTTCTGCCATTTCAATCACAGAAGAATTCAACTCTTTCTTAATGCAACCAACTAACAAACGCTGTTTAAATTTCATCATCAGAGTTGTAGTGATCACCACGAAGGCCTCTCTTCATTTTAGGGAAATATGAAAATCACACGGGGCAACGACTGAACAGTATGGTAGATGCGGTACTGTGTCGAGTTTAGCTTCTTCAGCTATCCCATAGTTTCATGAAAAATGTTTTCTAAACAAATATGATAATATATTTTAAAATTTATTAACTTGTATCTTATTTATTTATTTATTTCCTTATTTATTTTTCCAAAAATGAGGGAAGATATTCTTGGAAATCACTACGACCTATGATGATGGAAATTCAAACAGGTGATTACGGAAAGTGAAGGTGAAAGGAATTCTTTCATGACTTAACTACTAGTTCATCGTCAGCACAAGTGTATCCAGTTCTCTAGCAACTATGTTAAAAAAATGAGAGTATGTAATTAAAGTTCAGACTCTAATGAAACTTTTTTTTTATTTATTAAAATATTATCTCCTAGTCATGAGTTATATACATGGTGGCATTACTTTTCGTTCAACCTATGAATATATAATTTAGCAATTTTTTGTTCTTTCCCCATTACGGATAGACATGGGCTAAGGGGTCTCTTGCCTCCCACAGACTTTGTTCATATGCCATGCATTTGCTTTAGATTAGGCACAAACGAAGGACGCATAATAATGTTAGAATTTTTAACATAAACTTCAGCAAATCAGATTCCGCTAATTTAAAAAGACTTCTTGATAATATAAAACTATTAATGAATATTTAGTAATAATAATAATAATAATAAAAATAATAATAATAATATTAATAATAATAGAAAGTGGGAAAGATTATTCTTACCCTATTAGTTACAGCCAATTATTTTAATATAATTGCCAAGTAGGAAACTCCACTAAGTCCCTCCTCAGAATCTATAGTACCAATGGACTTAACAGTAGGAAAGATTAGAACCCTACTAACGATAAGCTGCAACATATATATATTAAATTATGAATTTACAAGAATGATGTACGATTCAAAATTAACTGAACAATCTCCGGCTTTACCAATGATATTAGATATATATAACAAAAGAAATAAAATTTTGCTGTTTTTAAATTATTTATATGTATTAGGTACTAAAGACCTTTAACTAAAGTTACTATTTCAATCATTTGTTTAAAACAGGCTATTTTTTTACAATGGATTTACGCAGTTTATATAATCACTCTCGGATAACACCGATTATAGAAGCTTTATGAGTTTGTGTTTTAAAGTGCTGCAATTGAGTCAACACTGACAACACATATATTAAAAGCTTTTTTGTTGTTGTTGTTTTTGAGAGCGGACTTCACCAACAAAGGCATATGCCGTCCTTCCAGGCAGAGAAAATACTGCCCTTCAGGCCGTCATGAGTTCAGATCTAGTGGACAACATCCACATACTCGTACATGAGAGCTCGTGACGCTCTCCTATATTAGAAGCAATAAACCAAATATAACAACCTGAAGAATAAGAAGAGTCAATTTATATCTTTACATTGATCGACTCCACTACTTGTTTAGTTGGTTTACAAAACTTTCAATGACGACATACTGTCACTTATACATTTATTCAAACTTTATATTCCATTTTAAAGTTTATGATAGAATTTTTACACCGTAAATCTTATTAACTCTTATTTACTACTGTAATGTATGAGTTAGGAAATGAAGTATGGATGTTTAAACTTTACAAAGAAAGACCATTTTTCTACATAATGATGTAGAGAAACTATCTACGCTTCATGTTATGAGCATATGGTAGAGAGGATCAATTTCCTGACTTCATAGTCAAATGAATATTGGGATGTACAGAATTAATGTAGAGTTAGGACTACAGTAATTCAATTTTCTCATATATATAATATATATATATATATATATATATATATATATATATATATATATATATATATATATATATATATATATATATATATATATATATATATATATATATAAACTTTTGTTAGCACATGTTTATGTATTTTGACGATATATTTACATTAAAAAAATGCCTGAATTATAATCCGGCAACGCCTTTTTAATTAATGTTACGTCAGGAGCTGGATATTTTTTAAAACATTTTTTAGCCTTGGCATTGATCTTTTTGATTAGTATTCATTTCTAATAAAACAGTAAAGATAGTTTGAAAATTAAGTAACTATTGGTTAAATAATAATAATAATAATAATAATAATAATAATAATAATAATAATAATAATAATAATAATAATAATAATAATAATAATAATAGTAATAATAATAGTAATAATAATAATATTAATAATAGTAATAATAATAATAATGATAATAATAATATTAATATTAATATTAAATAATAATAATAATAATAATAATAATAAAAATAATAATAATCATAATAATAATCATAATAATAATAATAAAAAAAAAAAAAAAAAAAAAAAAAAAAAAAAAAATATTATATTATATATATATATATATATATATATATATATATATATATATATATATATATATATATATATATATATATATATATATATATATATATATATATATATATATATATATATATATATATATATATATAAATTAACAGCTTTTATTATATTATTATACTTAAGGCATTTTACATTATATTGTTATTATTCATGGCTCTCTTTTCTCATTTTTCCTCCTTTATTCAAACACGAATATTCAAGAACATAATCTTTTTATGTCGTCATTTGCTTACTACAGTACAAAAATAAATGTTTATGAGAATGAATCAATAATTTTTTTTTTTTTTTTTTTTTTTTTTTAATAAAATTAATTTTTCTTTCATTGTATAAAGGACACATACATGTACACTAAGAATATTGTTTATCTTTATAAATTTAAGGAAAATCTTTTTTTCAAATTAAAAAAAAAAAAACTATTTATTTATTCTCCAAATATAAGATTATAATTGTCAGATTATAATGTATCCATGGAGCTTTCGAACTCGACATCTGGGATAAGACATCTCAACATCAAGTATTATATTTTTTCTTTTTTCCATCATTTAGGCCTTTTTCAAGTTTAATTTTTTTTTCACCGCTATACTGTAAATGCATGGACAGGCATGGGGAATGAAGTCCTCCGCAGAAGAGTTGCACATCCCCCCTCAGATGCTTTTATATTTCCTTCTTACTAAAAAATTCACATCTCACGGGCTTTACCCTATTCGAGGAGAGGAACTTTTCTAGGTAGTATATACCTAGGATCCCTAAGTGGGATCGAACCGGCGCCCTCGAGAACGTGAGTCAATCACTCCACCGTTTGTGCCACGGTAGAGTAGAAGGTTGACTCAGGTGAGCCACTATTAACTTTTAATTATTTCTTTTCTATCGAAGATATAAAAATAAAGTTCACGTAAATGAATAAATAATGCCCAATTGAGTCAAAAAAGACCACTTTTGCACAATAATTATACCAAGCATCTTAAATTTTTACTATAAAAAAGGTATTCATATTATTTTTCATGTAAGCAGCCATCTTGAATTTTGATAGGTTGTTATTTCATAATTTAAATAGTATAAACGATCTAGAGATATTAAAATTGATATTTCACAAGTATCAATATGTTGTGAAAATAGTAAACTCTCCATCATTCAAGGAGTAGAGTGGGGGAATGGGAGGTAGAACTCCTCGTAGACAAATGTCCTTCTGCCAGCGCCAGGCATTCAGATGTAATTCTCTCATTCGATATTCGATATATCTGACTACTGATATCGATATGTCGACCTATCATTGAGAACTCTATGTGCAATAATGCGTAAGTCTGTTTATAGGAAAATATTAAGATTTTTGTGCATTTATAGGACAAAAAAGGCTTTTCTGCCTCAATTAAGCTTTACTTAATGTATTAATGTTTAATTTGTTTTTGTAGCTTTATTAGAGTAGAAATAATTAAAAATCAAATGTGGCTATCGTGAATCAGACTTTTACCTTTATATATACAATTTATTATAATACATGTAGGTAATTGGAGAACCCGCTGAATGGAGTGTGCTGCCAGCTCATCGCACTTTGGAGAGAGATACAGTTCGTCATCAGTCATGCATGTATAGTATAGCTGTGAATAATAGGAGGGTATTCTGAAGTGAAAAAATTCTTAAAAGCTGACATTAGCTTGAAAAAATAAAGTAAAATGGAATGCTTATTTTATCATTAATGGTAGACATTTTTTCTTAAATTTGAAATAAAATTTTACACGAATATTGAATCCAATTCATTTCCCGAAATTTTTATTTGTATTTCCTACTTTAGAGCATATTTTCAATAGTTAATCGGAATCGTGGCTATCATCCATGAGTGACATGGCCATATATATATATATATATATATATATATATATATATATATATATATATATATATATATATATATATATATATATATATATATATATATATATATATATATATATATAATATATAATATATATATATATTATATTATATTATTAAAAAAAGTTTAAAAAAAAAATTACGTTTTTTATTTTTTTTTATTTATTTTTTATTATATATATTATATATATATATATATATATATATATATATATATATATATATATATATATATATATATATATATATATATATATATATATATATATATATATATATATATATATATATATATATATTTATTTCAAAAAACATTTCAAAACAACCAGTCGCATCTCTAGATAGATATATATAAATTGATAAAAGACAGATAGATAAAAAAAGCAAAAAGGAAGTAAATAATAAATAGATTGACAGATAACCAATATGAAAATACAAGTAAAAGGAAAAGAATAAGTTGAGGACCTAAAATAATTTAATTGCTTTAACTGTTAATTTAAGCCTAATGATATATATATATATATATATATATATATATATATATATATATATATATATATATATATATATATATATATATATATATATATATATATATATATATATATATATATATATATATATATATATATATATAATATATATATATATATATATATATATATATATATATATATATATATATATATATATATATATATATATATATATATATATATATATATATATATATATATATATATATATGTTATATAGATAATATATAATATAATAATAATAAATAATAATAATAATAATAATAATAATAATAATAAATAATAATAATAATAATAATAATAATAAAATAATAATAATAATAATAATAATAATATAATAATAATAATAATAATAATAATAATAATAATAATAATAATAATAATAATAATAATAACGATAATAATAATAATAATATAATAATAATAATAATAATAATAATAATAATAATAATAATAATAATAATAATAATAATAATAATAATAATAATAATAATAATAATAATAATAATAATAATAATAATAATAAATAATAATAACGATAATAATAATAATAATAATAATAATAATAATAATAATAATAATAATAATAATAATGTTTGAAGATATGATTAAATTGATGCTTCGACATTATGCTTTCTACATTTGTGTTTAAATCAGCATTTCTCAACTTGAGGTGGGGGAGGGGTTGAACCTGAGGGGGGTCGTGATCACATATACGGGAGGTCACACTGGGTCACAAATAATATAACATTATTTTATGGAAAGGACTTTTCACATCCTTACATCAAAATGTAAAGAAAGATTATTCAGCACGAAATTCGTACTTTTTAAATTTCTTCTCGGAAAAATATTTTAAATTTATTAATTAACCGTTCGATAAATAATTCTCATTCTACAATTTAGAATTTAACATCTGTTGGGCGTAAGAGGTAATTAGGGAGTTGTGATGTTATTAACTTTATGTATTGTCCTTTTGGGAGGTTGATAGGTTATTA
This sequence comes from Armadillidium nasatum, assembly GCA_009176605.1. Classification (NCBI taxonomy): domain Eukaryota; kingdom Metazoa; phylum Arthropoda; class Malacostraca; order Isopoda; family Armadillidiidae; genus Armadillidium; species Armadillidium nasatum. The sequence continues at coordinate 42,858 of SEYY01005278.1, read as the reverse complement.
ACTTAAAAAGTTGGAAAACACTGTTCTATGTAAATGCATGGCACACAAACATATGTATGCAGGGGGCGGAGTCCTTGTGCCTCCCGATCCTTGAGTGGTTGAAATGTAATTTAAAAATTAATATATATATATATATATATATATATATATATATATATATATATATATATATATATATATATATATATATATATATATATATATATATATATATATATATATATATATTAGTTATGGAATGAAGAACACGACAAAATTTGTAGAACCATTCTATGACAGCACAGACTAATTTGTATATTATTCTAAATTCAAAGAATTCCTTCAAAAAAAATTCCTCACTAAAGAAAACGAATCACTTATAAATTATAACATTCTTTTCTACAAAAAAGAAAATTGTTTGACGCTCCATGAAATTACGCTTCCAAGTGTTTATCGAAACTTATATGGATTGAAGCCATTCAAACGGTTCAGAAGAATTGAATAATTTACTCCTTAGATTCTTAATTAACCCTTTATTTTTCATCATTTAGAAGAAGGAAACAAGAAATTATTATTAAGATTTTTTTTGTTTAGTATATTCTAAAAAAAAGGAAAAAAATATGACAAAAAATCTGAAATTAATGAATTTATTTTATATTTTTCCTTAAGTTTTTTTTATTATTTTTTTTTTCCTCTAATTTTTAATCCTCACGATTGTTCGTTTTCTTCATTTTTATTACTATAAAGCAAGAGCTCTTTACTTTTCCGACGTGTTTATTCTTTACTTATTTTCCTACCTTCAAAACCTCTAAATTAAGCAAAATATATTCGAAATTAATGTTAATGAATATTAATGAAAATATGAATGATTGGATTCTTCCTGTATTTCCTGAATATAGAAACTTCATATATATATATATATATATATATATATATATATATATATATATATATATATATATATATATATATATATATATATATATATATATATATATATAATATATATATATATATATATATATATATATATATAATATATATAATATATATATATATATATTTTATTTTTTTTTTATTTTTTTATAAAATAACGTTTTTTTTAATCAAAAATATTTTAAAGCGTTAACTTGTGAAAATGTGAATATTGTTTTTAATAAGAAAAAGACTGGTAAAACTAGTGATAAATAAAAACCAGATTTCTTTTTGTGATAAAAGTAATTATAATAAATATATAAAAATATAAACTATTAATTAAAAAAATAAAACATTTAAAATATAATGTAAATTGTAAATTATTACCATAACAAATTCTTAATTCACTTTCCTATCTAATTCTCCCGCCAAAACTATTTACCGCTAAATTTGAATTAAGGTAAAACCATTATGTGAAACTATTATAAAATGTACTTATTTTATGTTATATTTATATTATATTTACAAATAAAAATGTTTATGTTAAAAATATAAATTATAATGTATTTTTATATATAAAATGTAAATTTATCATAAAATAATATTTTCTAATTTAAATATATAATATTTTGTATAATATATCAATGTAAATTTATAAAACTTCAATAATAATAACTTTGTAAACAATATTTGTTAAAATTAGGGAATAATAAATAAAGTGGAAAACTCTATACTTTTCTTACACCTTCCCAAATACTGAGATAATTTCAGAAGGTATAGAACTAGTAGTAACCTTTCACTTTATTCCGAGGAGCCGAAGAAGAATCCGCCTCTATAGCCAAGCTGCCCAAGAAGAAGACGTCCCAAGCAGAAGCCCTAAAAGAAGCAGTCCCAAGCAGAAGTCCAAAAGAAGCTGCTCTTACCAGAAGAAGTTCCAACGCCTCTGCTACCAAAAAAAGGAAACCCAGATTGGCAGCTCCTTTGCCCTCGACTGTGGTTCACCCTTTGAAGTAGCCTTCCACCTGAGGCTACCGACGTTCCACGGGCCTGAAGAGAAGTGGTGGCTATCACACGCCTACCAGTCGGCATTCCACAAGGGGACTTAGGAAACACCCAGCCTCCTGATCTATCCCCCTTCGCTACAACAAAGTGTAGTGACCTCCTGGACCATACATTGGTCACCACAGAGATAGTTAGGTCACTATATATATATATATATATATATATATATATATATATATATATATATATATATATATATATATATATATATATATATATATATATATATATATATATATATATATATATATAATTACGCTTATATGGACATAATAAATACAAATGTTTCCAATACAGCTTCAGGGAAAGGTGTTTAAAAATTTTTTTTCCAGAATCCAAAGAATAAAACCTCACTCCATGAAATGAGGGAATATGCATGACTAAATATAGACATACCTGCTTTTAAATTAATTGATATATATATATATATATATATATATATATATATATATATATATAATATATATATATATATATATATATATATATATATATATATATATATATATATATATATATATATATATATATATAATATATATATATATATATATTATATATATATATATATATATATATATATATATAATTATATATAATATATATATATATATATATATATATATATATATATATATATATATATATATATATAATATATATATATATATATATATATATATATATATATATATATATATATATATATATATATATATATATATATATATATATATATATATATATATATATATATATATATATATATATATATATATATATATATATATATATATATATATATATATATATATATATATATATATATATATATATATATATATATATATATATATATTATATATATATATATATATATATATATATATATATATATATATATATATATATATATATATATATATATATATATATATATATATATATATATATATATATATATATATATATATATAATATATATATATAATTTATATATATATATATATATATATATATATATATATATATATATATATATATATATATATATATATATATATATATATATATATATATATATATATATATATATATATATATATATATATATATATATATATATATATATATATATATATATATATATATATATATATATATATATATATATATATATATATATATATATATATATATATATATATACTTAACTTTGCTTCTTCCTCTTTCCCTCCTCTGGTTTCTTCTGATGGTACAACTGCCATTTTACCTTCTACTAAAGCTGAACACTTCGCTCAAACTTTTGCTTCTAATTCTACCTTAGACGATTCCGGAGCTATTCCTCCTCCTTCAACCCCCTCCAACTCATTTATGCCTAATATTATAATGTCTTCTAAAGATGTCATTTCTGCTCTCTCTGAGCTTAACACTAAGAAGGCTTATGGTCCTGATGGTATTCCCCCTGCGGTTCTCAAAACTTGTGCAAGCCTAAAGCTTTTTATTCTATTTAGTTACTTTTTTCTTATTGACCCCTACAGTACTACATAAATCTAAGGAACAAGTTAACTACAATAAACTTTTTTGAATTAGTTTACGTTAATAGATACTAGATAGCTTATAGTCATTGTAAAAGATTTTTTTTTTTTTTTAAGTGAAATTTGTGATTAATTAGGGTTGTTGCGTCACGATCTTATTCATACAGCTTGCAAATAAATAAATAAATGAATAAGGAAACAAATAAATAAAAATAATTATTAAATATATAAAAAACATTTTTTAAAAACTCTGGGTTTGAGCTTATATTTAATTAAAGACCTGAAAGAGAAGGGTCATAATTAGTTTACAATTTTAAAAAAATGAGGAGACTTACTATGAACCTTTTCAAAAGTTTTGTTGCTTTCGAAGTTCTTTCATATACGAATCCCATATAATTAAGAACGTTACGAGTTATATATTTGAGTAGAAGGCAATGAAAATGATAGTTAGAAAGATTTTGAGAAAAAGAAATATATAACTCATACCTTAAACCTTGATTTTGAAGACTTGTAATAAACAAGCGAAAACTTTTACATTTTAATGACGTGTAGACTTGACCATGATTTGTTGGGATTTTCTGTGGCGTTGAAACCCCTGAAAACGCTTATTAGCAGATATGTAGCTGCTATGCCAAAAATAAACCTAATTCTATTAAAATATAACCTACAAATTAATAAAAAGAAATTAATAAAGAACTCACCATTTAAAATGTTCTGTAAATGTAAAATAACGGGATTTATTTGATTTCCAAAGTAATTAACTTGGATGTTTGGCTCTTTTGTATAAGCGCATAAGTAAATTTTTATAAATAGTAAATTAGGTAATTTTGCAGCCAAGTAGAAACATAGACTCAAACCCAACAAGCAAGAACTCAAAACTCTGATCAAAAACTCAAGGCCTAGATTAAACAGTAAGTCACGTCAATCATACAATTCAAGTAATAAACTAACCCAACCCAAGCAATCAAATGTCAATTTAATTCAAAAAGTAAATAATAGTTATAAGGGTTGATTATGTCAAGTTAGGCCCTAACTTCTTTCACAAAGCTCTGTAAAAACTCTTACATTAGGGTTAAAAAGAATATATAACTACAATTTGGCTATAATAGTTTAAAGCGTTAATACATTACGTTCTGGAAGATTTCTTAAATTAATGTGGGCGATTTTTTTTATAACACAATTACATTTTTAACTTTGTTACCAACGAGGTTCAAGCCCTAGGTGCCAGTCAGTAGCGGCTATAGCTTTCAAGCGTTTGTAGCTAGTCATAAACATGAAGTGTTGCCATTCTATAATAGATTCTTTTAGGGCGTATTTGATACTTTAAATTCATTTCGTCTATTAATTTAATATAAAATATTTAATTGAATTAAAATATTAGGAATTTCTAATAGATTTTTAAAAAGTGAGAGCGGGATAGTCGGGAGTTTGTTGAAAACAAAATTTACTACATATCGACACAAAAAACAAACCACCAATTCTACAAACTCCAATCATTGAGAACTTAAAATATAGATAAAATAATACACTAGATAAATAAGATAAAATATATACACTGGAAAAATTAGTGAAAGCATATAAACAGTTTTTATAATTTCTATTGAAATTTTAAAATTAATATATTTTATATATCTCACCTGCCTTTTTACAATAAATATCTAAGACCAGAATTCAAAAGAAAAACAGTGTTGAAGGTTTCAATAATGTAGCAAAATATATCATTGGACGTTAATTAATTTTTCCCCCAGTCCAATAAAATGTCTAAATTTATATTAATTTTAATTTATTTTATTTTTTTAATCTCTCTTGTGATATTTTGAATTTAAAAATATGAAGATAGTGACGTTATTTTTTTTTTAAAAAGTTAGAGAAATAAAAAAAAAAAAAAAATTTTTTTTTTTTTTTTTTTTGATTTTTAAATTAATTTATTTTTTTTATTATGCCAATTCCAATTCCATTTTTTTCATTTTATTTTTTTTTTTTTTTTTTTTTTGGGTAATGTCTCGTTTTCCTCAAATTCGGCTTGAAAAACTACCATTTATTCTATCCACGTTATGTAAGTGTGATTCTTGGGGTGTTCCACGATCAAGATTCTATAAGGAATTTGAAGATTGCTAAAGCGAAGTGTCCCATGAATCGTGTCCCACAAGTTTTGCTGCAGTAATTGAAATTAGAAATTTCTATGTTCAGTTTTCGCTGCCGCAATCTTGAATGGTCATGTGATGTAAACAAACATGGAAGAGTTAGGCCAAAGCCCTAATTTTAAATAAATACCTTTTGTAAATATTCTTACTCTTAGATTTGTTTCCAAATTATTACAGATAATTATTTTAAAATTTACGAATCATTAATTTGTTTTAAATGAAGCAAATTAATTTTCAATTATTCCTGAATTTCATTGGTTCAATGTTTTTAATCATAGCTGCCACCACTAAAGTCATTTTAAAATCGTCGTTTGACTCCTACGTTATCTTATATTCTTACATATGGCTTTCATGACATTAATTAAATGATTTCTTAAGTTAATTAAATGGCTTATTAAATTAGATTTCAAAATATATTTACATATGTTTATATAGATCAGCTGACATTGCTTCAGCGAAATGTTCCATGAAAATTCAAGATTCTGCTCGCTGCAGCTGGCTTAAGCGTGACGTCACACTTGACTTCGTGGAACACAGTCAACACACCCGATTTTTATATGAAGGTTAAAAATTCTTCGTCCGTTTTGTCCTTGAAAATTTTCAATGTACCTTGTGCGCGAAAATTGATTCTGCAATTTGCAAATGCAATTGCAAATTGTTAGTATTGCAATAAAGTTCCTGTATGTTGTGTTTGGTCTTTATTTTAAATACGACTTAGGATATTTTGCAAATTTAAATTTATTTCAATGAAATTATAGGGCAAATAAATTCATTCCAGTAAAGAAATTTATTAAATTTATTAAAGTTTATTAAGAGCTGTCTTGTTCTATTGTCTTGTTTACAGTACCCCAATAGCGTCTGCTGACGTATGAGATTTTAAGAATTTATTGGAATTTAAAACTTTAAAGGTAAGCCAGCATGATTAGTTAGAAATCTATACCCTTTCTTTTCAATTTTTATGGAGTTTTACGGTAATTCACTTTTACTCTCGGTTGGTTACTTTACCGGTCTTTTGATAATACCAAAGTTTATTATAGGGTAAACTTTGATAATACCTTGATAGTTTGATAACTCAAGTTCAATTGATTTCTCAACTTTCATTCGGCAATAATTTAAAAAAAATAAAAATATGATCAGTTTATTAATATTATAATTGTTTTATTTTATTTGAGCTGTAATTATTTTAAGTAGTGGTTGTAGTTTAAAAAAAAAAAAAAAATTTGATGATTGCTGTAGATGTTTATATGGAAAAATTTTCATATATATATATATATATATATATATATATATATATATATATATATATATATATATATATATATATATATATATATATATATATATATATTAATAGTAGTTGTCTAAAATTTCAGTATTGAAACCAATATTTCTATTGATGTATTGATAGTTATTGTTTAAAAATAATTAAAAAATATTATTACACAGGTTGTGGGGTATGGGGGGGCTTTGCCCCTGTAGATATATATTCGTGTGCTATGCATTTATATATTCAGTTGGTTTTAATTTAAAAAAAAAAATATATGAAATGTTTATAAATATTTGTAGGCTATATATATATCAAAAGTTCGGACAACTTCTTAACCTTTACCATATACTCATATATCAGTATTTAGGGAGTTACTTGTCCCTCTTAAATTTGGTAATAAAAATAATTTTTAAAATCACTAAGCAATGTAAATGATTAGAGAATGCTTAATTATTATTAATATTATTATTGTTTTTCATGATTTTTTATATTAAGAAATAAATATCTATATTTCTATGTTTGAACTTAACAAACTGCTAAGTATTTTCAAGAAGATTATTTATAAAACTTAAAAACCAAAAGGATAAATTAATATTCTGTAGTCTAAGTTGAACAAACTTAGTAACCCACGACTCTGTAGTCAGATTGAATATTAGAACATTAGAAAAATAGAGACAGTTAGAAGCCACACATGCCAATTGAGACTGTCCCAGTCAAAACTACCTAATGACTCTAATACATGCAATAAAGACGGTCTATTCTATCCCTAGTTATCAATTCATTCATGCAAAGGAAGATAAAAATAAAACAGCCCCTACATACATATATTTAGTACTAACTAAAAATATATAACTAATTATATACAACATGCAATGAACCAACACCCACTACAAAACTGGCATTTAGTCTTAGTCACAAGCTGGTCTAAAAATTTATATATACCCACCAATTTGGCTTAGTCAAGTTATATGATTCCTAAATCATCCATATATCTATGTAGCCCCCTCTTAAATACTGCAGAGAATTACAGTCAACAATCTTTTATTGCAAGCCATTCTAAAAATTAACCTTATTACTGAAAGAGTATTTTCTTAGATTGAGATGGCATGACTTCTTTTTAATTTCTTTTATGTTCTCTAGTTTCTCTTCCATGGTCCACTATAAAGCATTTTTCAATCTCTTACACTTTTTAGTATTGAAATTTATTTGCCATTTTTCGACCCAACCAAGAAGTCTATTTAATTCATGTTGAACTATCACACATCCCTGAATAATATTTTTAACAGAACAGGCTAGCTTTGTATCAACAGCAAACTTAGAAACTAAGCATTTTATTTTGTTATCACAATCATTAATATAGATTAAGAATAGGAAGCCAGAGAAGTGTCGTAGCTTTTAGTGTATATTACGAATATTACGAAACCTTGAAGAACCCCACTCTTTACCAGCCCCCATGATAATTTATTGCCATTTAATACTACACACTGTCTCCTGTCCTTCAACCACTCTTAAACCAAACTGAGATAATTTGTAAATCAGCCTTTTATGAGGTACCTTATCGAAAGCTTTGCTGAAATCACGATATACTATATCAACTGACACCCCTTTGTCAATGTAATCGATAAAATATATACTATAAATAAGCAATTTTCCAATCCTCTAGTATCTCATAATAATTAAGAGACCTATTGAATATTAAATATAAACCAAATGCAATACTATTATTACCTTCTTTAAGGATTCTTCCATGAATACCATCAAGACCTCCAGACTTATTATAATCAATATGTTTAAGTAAATTTTTAATCTCATCATGTCAACATTTAGAGATGCATTATTTAGGGATGCAAAACTATCTATAGTTTCTATACTCTATTCTCTAATGTAATTGTTGTGAAACCTTTCATGTGTAAATACTGATACAAAATAGGTGTTAAAAATGTTTACTAATTCTTCATCAGAGCGAACTATTTATCATTTAATAGGACTAATCTTTCTATTATTATTATTACTAAATTTATAAAAATTAAGAATTTATAATTATTTCTTCCTAAGTTAATTTCTGATTGTCTTTTACACCTCCTTATTTCCTGTCTAATTCATTCCTATATTCTAAATCCATTATACTTCTACAGTCCTACTGTCTTTGAATCTCTTGAACCATTTATGTTTATCCCTTATCTTCCTGCTTTCTATTTGTCCTAATTGCTCTAACTGTAAAACATTCTAATTGAATTTTTCCAAGATTAATTTGAATGTTTCCTACATTTGAAAAGTTTTGGTCCTCAAATTCCTTATTCCAGTCAATGGAAACCTGATCCATTTATTTCTTAATTGTTTCATTGAATTTTTAATGATGAATTATCTAATGTAAATAGAATTAAAAGAAATAAAAGTAATAGCCTTTCTAGGTTTTTATTAATGTTAGAACAGCTGCAAAATTAAATAAATAGCTGTAGCATTATATTTATAGTATCTTTTTATATCCTTTTATAAAAAATAATATCCTATTGTAAATTTAAATTACATTATGAATGAATAGACAATTGGATTGTTCTACCTATATATATATATATATATATATATATATATATATATATATATATATATATATATATATATATATATATATATATATATATATATATATATATATATATATATATATATATATATATATATATATTATTATTAGCAGTAAACTATCAAAGAGAAACAAAATATTATATAAAATACCGGTTACACTCACAATGTTGTGTTGGTTCGAGTGCCGATGGTTTGGTTGAACTGGGTCGTCCACTTCTCCTCTTCGTACAGACGACTTTGGAGACAGGAGTTGGTTCCGCTATCAAATGTCATGATCAAAAGCCCTCAGGTACTTTGTCAGGACAAGGGGGATCACATAAAGGAGCAAATGACGACAAAAAATGCAATAAAAATTTGTGTTTCTTGAACGGGAAAATGAAAACCGGAAGAAAATTTGAGGATATTTTATTTATACAATTGGACCATTGGTAGTGTTTAAAAACAACAGGCCAGAACTGGGAAAAACAGGGTAAATTAGGACAATTTTGGAACTGAAGGGAGTATGTTGATTCTTAAAAATCCCCTTATCAATTCATTAATTCTTAATTGAGGAAAACAACTTTGAGTAGGATGGAACTAAATGATGATCAAAGAAAATCTGAAGATGTAGTTCCCCAACTCGGGACTACAAAAAGAAAAGAATTTAAGAATTTCCTTTTGCCATAATTCATTTATTATTTTTATAGTTGAAAAAAAAATTTAATTGTTGAAAAACAAAAGTAAGGAAACAAAATTTTACAATAACCTACATGAGCTATTTGTGATGGTAGATTCTCAATCGTCGTATAACTCACTGTTTTGAAAGTTTCGAATTTCACTTTTAATTGAAATAAAAAAATTATTTTTGTCTTTATTTGTTAAAGTGTCTTGTTATTATTATTATTTAAGTTAAGTTGTTTATTTATGTGCAATTTTATTTTCATATACTTTTTGTTAATTATATCATTCAACCTACAAAAGAGGGGGAAAAAAAAAATCAGTTACTGTTATTCTACAATGTACAAAAAAAGTAAGGAAAGCCTAGCTGTAATTTTTTTCCAGCGTAGAATATGTAATTCTTTCGAAGCCTCTATACTTCCTTCTTGGTTATCTTCTATAAGGACAACTCATCTGTGAACAACAACATATATATATATATATATATATATATATATATATATATATATATATATATATATATATATATATATATATATATATATATATATATATATATATATATATATATATATATTTAGAGCTATTTACTAATAGAATAATAAATTTTAATTTATTAAATTTTTGCTTGAAAAGGTGCCAAAGTATATTTGACCTTTGAAGTAGTGCCAAAATGACAGTGGTTATATATATCACCCTTAATAAATCGCAAAATATAAATATATATACTCACCTAAACTCACCATACTCCTGTAGGTGCGAGCACCTGTCAGCAATATCTTTCGAGGAAGATCCTCGAGTTTTTGGGCCCTACGACGGATACCGCTGGCTGGGCCAGGCCTATCGCGGATGCCGGGGACTTTTCCCATCAGTGGCAAGAGCACTCCACTGATGTACTCATTTAATGACTGAGTCATTCGAAGCAAAGCGCAAGGAGAAACCGCTCACATATATATATATATATATATATATATATATATATATATATATAATATATATATATATATTATATATATATATATATATATATATATATATATATATATATATATATATATATATATTGTAAAACACTGTCTCTTTTTACATATAACACATTAACACGGTCAGAGCAAAACCTTACAATATGAAAAATAGATTTTTTAAAAATATCAAATGCCTGAGTTACAGAAAATTACTACTCAAGTAGATATATATAAAACCTAAAAAAGAAAGTTTGGGTAAGAGCATTTACTGGTGCACACTATCTGAAGTTAGAAATTGGCAATTTATTCACATTTTTCCAATTAACTCTTAGAGTATTTGATTTTCGAATGCCATAAATAACTTTTTATTCTGCAATTCAAGACAAAGAGAATGGTACCTTAATTATGTACATCAAATTAGTTGTTCAAAAGATATGTTTTAAAACAATTGGATTTCTTGATCAAATAATCTGATATGCGCATTTTTAAGGTACTTTGTCTCGAAACGTAGAATAAAAAGTTATTTACAGCAATTTTGAAAATCAAAAACTTTGAGTTAATTAGAAAATTGTGAGTAAGTTACCAATTTTCTCACTGTGGAGGATGTGCAGGAGTAAATGCCCAACAAAAACTTTCTTAAATTTTCGGATTTTATATACCTATGTGAGTAGCAACTTTCTGTAATTAATACTTAAAAAAGCAAATGTGAAGTTTACTCTTTAGTGACTATTCATATTATTACTAAGCTGAGGTACGTTGTAAGATTGGGAAGACTTTATTATACTAATATTTAAATAATACAGTATACATTTGCAAATATTGGTATAGCCACTCCCAACAAGACACCAGCTCATCCTGTCATTTCTCATGTTCTTATGACACAAGCTGCAAATAACAATAAACCAATTGTAACAGTAAGAATAATTAAATTTTTAGGCTATTCCAATTCAAATACTTCCTATTTGGCAACTATTAACAGGTGCAATGTCATTAGAACAAATTAAACTATGTTTAAATTATCAAAATAAATAGTGGAATACAAAGTTTAAAATCAAGAGTGATAAATTGAATGCAAAGCTCTAAATAAAGACTGCATGTTCTCATCATAATTTTAAGGTTTCATTTGAATTTGTTGCAAGACTCTTCATCCAATCCATAACATCACATCCTAGGACTCTGGAAGACACTTGAAATTTACTGATTCTTCATGTTAAGGTCAACATATTGGATGATCTTCCGACATAGACTTAGTAGTTTGAATAATAATAATAATAATAAACTTAGTTTATATGAATGAAGGATTCTAAACTTGGAATTATATAATATCCCATAAACAGTCAAAATGAAGAGACAAAGACTGCTTAATTAAAACCTCAATTGTTACCAAAAAACTTATCACAGAAAAACAGCTTCTTGACCAACAACAGCTGATATAAAAAGAACAGCTTCTTAATAAATCATTTAACAGCTGAGAGAGAAAGAAAAACAATTGTTTTATTTATTCCTAGTTCATGATTTGTATTTTGGTGATTTAACTAATTTTTAACCATAGCTGACAGTTGAACTTAATCTTTGTACATTGCCCTCGCCAATAATAAAGTTTATGAATAATAATAAATACTATATATAAACTTTATGTATATATTTTTTTATTTACACTAATCAAGATTGCGATGCAAGTAATATAAACACTAATCAGAAACTACAAATAATAATAATAATAAATATACAAAATTATTTTTACTGTTCTCTATATTTTTCTGAACATACTTCTGTTGCTTTTCTTTTGCACTGGAAAATTGTTTTGGTTCTACAGTATCATATTTTGTAGTGGTTAACTTTTTCATTAGAATTATTATATCAGTTGCATGCCTTATTACTTCCACTGCAGATTTCTTTGCACAAGTAGCAACAATTTAATCCATAGAGTTGATTTCTAGTTTTATTATACCCATTGGGAAGAATTATGTCTTACAAAAAGGGTTGCTTTATTGCAACTAAATCACCCCTTTTCTAATCTTTCATGCTTTTTGCTTTATATCTAAAATTTCTATCTACTCATTTCTAAAAGATTTTTCAGAAATTCAGAATAATACAAATCATTGAATCATCTTTCTCTTCTGATGATTTCATATTTTTCAAGCAAAAAACCTCAACCTATTTGCTTATGGCATGGGTGGGCAACCTTTTTGAGTGTGTGCCAAAATCGGTAGAATCTCTGACATAAAATTTTTCCACATGCCATCCAAATTTTTTGAGAACATATTTTGATATATTTTAAGTATTTGAAGAACGTTATACATTTGTATGACTAAAACACAATAAAGGTTATTACAAATAATTTACTGCAGATTTTAACGTCAAAACTCTGTCCCCGTGGGAAACGGCACTTGAAGATTCTCAGTAAAAAAAAAAAATTTAAATTATTGATGTGCAAAAAAAAAAATTATTGTGATGCAATGTTTAGCTCACATGCCAGTGCTTGCCCACCCCTGGCTTATGGTGATTATGAAACTTCTGAGTTTTCATCATTGTCATGAAGATGTGGTGCTTTTAATTGACCTATTAAAGTAGAATAATAGTTTTACTGTGAGAAATTGTAACTTTTTTTATTCATAATTCATAAAACATCACCAGGTAGCTGTTAAATAGCACTGTGATTTACAATATCAGTATAGTCTATATTTTTATGATCAATATTATTGTAGTTGTTCCTAATTTGAAGTTTATTTATTTAGTCATTATTTATAAGGCTTTCTTTTCACCTAATTCTTATTAAGCACTGAATATCTTGTTAGTAATTCAGCCATAAGGAAATTTCCATTTAAAAATGAGTTTTTGAGCTAAAAAAAAAAATTATAAAGCTGCCAATTAGCTAGGCCTAAATTAAGCCTGTAATGCTTATTTGACCTTTATTTAGACAGAGAAGTTGAGGAGTTTTCTCTACAAAGCATTGTGAGTCTCCCTGCAGAGCCATAAGTACCTTCATAACAAAGTTTACCTCCAGAACCAAAAGAGGTGAGTTTATATTGCAAATCAAAATTAGTATTACTGCTTTATATTTGGTAGGCTTGTAACCTTTATCCTTTTATCCTATGTGAAATTTGTTCATAGTGATTTTATTTACAAATATGTTGTTATATCATAAAATAACAGACCAAATGTTAAAAAATCTTAGTTTTTTTTTTTTGAGGATTGCAGCCTAACTTATAGTTTTAAAATTGCTTGAATAAAAATGGCACATATGCTTTGTATCATTGGAGGTATTTAGTTTTGTATTATTTTTAAAAGCATCTTTAATTACAGCATATAAAATACCTAAGTAAACTTTTGTTCTTTTATATTAGAGTAGTGAATCCCTGATCCTTTTTTCTTTTAGTTATGTTTAATTATTTTAAGAAAATACTCGAATAAGATTTCCTGTTTCCTAAACCCTTAGAATTGTGTATTATTTAGATTTTTTATTTTTTATTTTTATTTTTTACTGTTATATCACTTATAGGGACTTTGTTTTTGTGGGATTAACAAGCTTTGATTGCATTCCAGGGAGAACTCTTAATACATTCCTGATCTGTGTTACTGATTTGGAATAAAGCGATATGAGTTTCTCGTGGTGAATTCTCACTTAATGGAATGGGACAATGTCTACAAGCCGTTGTTATAGGAGAGGTTCTTAACACTGTTTAAGTGTTTGAAGATTGCTAATTTCACGAATATTTGTTGTTTAATATGAATTTAGAATGACAATGGATCAATATTTTTTTTTTATTTGGTTATTTTAATAAATTATGAATTGCTTTCAGTGTAGATAGTGAAGTTGTGATGCACTTTATTGTTAATTAGTCCGGAAAAGTATTTTTCAGGAATTTAATATTTCTGACGGTACTGAAATTTTATTTGAGGTTTCACTCATATAAACTTGATATAAATTCAGAATCAAACTTTTTAAAGCATGTGTGTGATCTGTAAAAGGAAAATAAAATGTCTTCATTATTTTATACACACACTTTTTTGTATTTTTTAATTTAATTTACATTTTTTCATTTGAGTTATGCAAAGTTGCTTTGAAAGCTTTTTTTTTCTTCTTCTTCCTGTTTTTAGGCCAGTTTATTTATTTATTATTTTTATTTTCTCTTTATTTTATTTATTTTTTATTTTTTTTAAATTGCACAACGAATTTGAAGTAGAAATTAAAAAAAACAAAAAAAAAACAAGCTTGGTTATAACTATAAAGTAAGATCAAAGGAAAGCAATTTTGAGATTTAATGGCACCGCAAGTTTTCCCCTCAAATTATTACGGCATTGATAAAATTGTCAGATTTGGAAACATTTGGCTTAATTACTGAATAAACCAATTAATAATATGAAAAATGAGAAATCCTGATGAGTACAAGATTAATTTTACAAATTAATTTTTTTTTTTTTTTTTTGTTTTTGTTTATGTAATTGTATGCCTCTCTCTTAAAAGTTTGCTTTCATCCATTATTAACTTTTTGTTTAGCTTATCAGATTTTCTATTAAGGTTGTGATTTAACTTAGATTTAGTTGCTTTTTAATACATTACCATTTCTGTTGCTACTTTTATTTATTTATTTTTTTTTTAGCATTTTTTCAGAGTAATGAAAACTGACACTTCTGTTATAGTTTAGAACTTACACGACTGCCTCAAGCTTGTGCTTAGTGTATGTGTTACAGTAGAACCTCAAGTTTTGTTATATATATATATATATATATATATATTATATATATATATATATATATATATATATATATATATATATATATATATATATATATATATATATATATATATATATATATATATATATATATATATATATATCGCACGCACACACGCACTCACACATACATACATATATATACATACTTACTTACATACACACATATATTATTCATTGTGTATTTAAAACCCTTATTAATTGAAAAATTATAAAACCAAATTTGTATAAAATAAATAAATAATATAAAAATAAAAAAAAAAAAAAAATAAGATTTAAAAAAAAAGCATTTGTATATATATATATATATATATATATATATATATATATATATATATATATATATATATATATATATATATATATATATATATATATATATATATATATATATATATATATATATATATATATATATATTCTGGGATTATCCTTATTATTTCATATTTGAAATAAATTACACATTGAACTATTCGTTATTTGTGGCATTAAATTGTTTTCCATATGTGATGTCTGTTTTGGAAGTTTGTATTTGCGACTTTACCGATATTAAGATTAAGTACAAATTTTTTTTTTTTTTTTTTTGAACCATGGTTTTTAGAATATTTAATTTAAATTTTTTTTTTTTTTTTTTTTTCAAAATTATTAAATTTTTTTTTTTTCAGGATCCAGTTCCACCACCTCCAGAAGCTCCCTCTGATCCTTCGAAAACCTACGAAGAATACATGGCTGAAACACCAGGAAAAGATGTTACCCAGATGGGTAGAGAGGGAAGGGTTATTCAAAGAGGTATCCACAAGGGAAAAGGCATAGCTGTCTTTACTAGCGGAGGTGATTCACAGGTAAATGAATATTATTATTATTTTTATTATTATTATTACTACTTATTATTATTACTTCTTATTTTGTATTAATATTTTTCTAAAAATTTGCTTTTGTTAGGGAATGAATGCAGCTGTACGTGCTGTAATTCGTATGGGTATCTATATTGGTGCCAAAGTTTATTTTATTAGAGAAGGTTACCAAGGCATGGTTGATGGTGGCGACAACATTGTTGAAGCAAACTGGTCTTCAGTCTCTGGTATTATACACAAGGTAAAAATGTTTTCACCAACCATTTCTCGTTTTACTGCACGTGTTTTGTCATTTTAAAACCAATTTTAAATGATGTTTATTTTTAAAGGGTGGTACAGTAATAGGGTCAGCTCGGATGCAAAGACTTTCGTGAGAAGCCGGGTCGACTGAAGGCTGCCAAAAACTTAATTAATAGAGGGATCACTAATCTTGTTGTAATCGGAGGTGATGGTTCCTTAACAGGCGCAAATCTTTTCAAACAAGATTGGCCAGATCTTTTGGATCAGCTTGTTAAAGATGGTTTGTATGTTAAAATTTTTTTATATATATATATATATATATATATATATATATATATATATATATATATATATATATATATATATATATATATATATATATATATATATATATATATATATATATATTTTTTTTTTTTTTTTTTTTTTATTTTATTAATATTATATTTATATATATATATATATATATATATATATATATATATATATATATATATATATATATATATATATATATATATATATATATATATATATATATATATATATATATATATAAATGGTTACAAGTACTATAGTGTTAATTTGTGCTTCTGTTTCAGGTGATATAACGGAAGAACAGCAGAAAATGCACTCCCATTTAAATATTGTTGGCATGGTTGGGTCTATCGATAATGATTTTTGCGGCACTGACATGACAATTGGCACAGATTCTGCTCTTCATAGGATTATTGAAGCAGTCGACGCTATTGCGGCAACAGCTTACTCTCATCAACGTTGTTTTATACTCGAGGTTATGGGTCGACATTGTGGGTAAGATTTGATATGATTTTAAGTGGAAGGCTACACGAATTTTTATTTCTCCATTCTTAACCCCTTTTTATATCTTTTATTTTGTTGTAAGTTTTTATTTTTGTATTTTTCGATTTTCTGTCTTCTAGGGATGGAGCGATACCAAAATTTTTACCTGATACCGATACCTAAAAATTTACAGGTACCGATACCCAATACCTGAAAATATACCGATACTTACCGATACCGATACATCCATTCATATACCAAAATTTTTACCGATACCGATACTAAGATTTTCAAATTCACCGATACCCAAACCCGATACCTGAAAATATACCGATACTTACCGATACCGATACTTCACTCCATCCCTACGTGTCTTCCTTCTCGAGAGTTTTATGTACTAGTTTGGATTGAAATTTGTTGTACAGGTATATCCCAGAATTTTGTTGTCTAAGGTACGAGAATTAAGCTGTGTTTTGAAGTCTTGGTCCATTTTCCCTATTTTTAAATTATTGAATGTCTAATTTTTTATTTTATTAATCATATTAAAACCAGTGTTATCAATTTAATAATAAATTAATGTGTGTAAACAAGTATACAAACCCATTCACAAAATGCAAACGAATGGCAGCGAGTTCTGCATTTGGATGCCATTTCAACGTTTGTTTCATTGTATTAAAGCCTTCACATTTGAGACATACGTTGCAGGTTTTCGGAATGTGGAGTTTCCAAGATATTTGTAAGTTAGATACATGTTAAATTGATGAATCTTATTTATTGGTATTTTTTTTTATAAGGAACTCTTTATTTTATATTTATTTTGTATTTTTCTTTCCTCCAATATCTTTGGAGTGAATCATTATTTAAATTAATATATATATATATATATATATATATATATATATATATATATATATATATATATATATATATATATATATATATATATATATATATATATATATATATATATATATATATATATCCAATAACCGAAGTGATATTGCTAATTAATAGCTAATTAAAATACCCCAGTAGTAAATATAAAGAATTTTGGGCAAACGTTTTCATACAATGCCCCTTTTCAATCCAAAGATAGCTTAAAAGTTAAAACAGGAACCAACTCCATGGAAAGCGATTATGGCAAAGAAAGAAAGTGTCAGACACTTTCTGGCAATTTCCTTGGAGCTGGGACCCATTTTTACTTTTTAATTTTATAACTTTTTATCACTTTCTCTATGGCTTGAAAGGAAAATAATCTGAAAACGTTTGGCATATTTTTTTTTATTACTGTGTGTTATTATATATATATATATATATATATATATATATATATATATATATATATATATATATATATATATATATATATATATATATATATATATATATATATATATATATATATATATATATATATATATATATATAAATAAATTTTACGCATATGAAAAATTAAACCAACAAATTGCATACTGTACCTATGATATATACTGCCTGTGTTCGGATTATAATTTACTTGTTATCTAACCTATTAATTTTTACTTAATCCCCACATTAAACCTAATTTAACTTGAAGAATCTATGGACTTTGCCCTTAATGAATTTTTTTTGCATACTATAACTGCTGTTTGTATGTTAACAGTTATCTCGCCCTTGTTGCTGGTTTGACGTCCGAAGCTGATTATATTTTTATTCCCGAATCTCCTCCTCCTGATAATTGGCAGGAAAAGTTGTGTGAGAAGCTGACACAGGCAAGATCTAGTTTTTAAGTGGAACATAATGTTTATTAATATATTTATAGTTTGTTTGTTGTTTTGAACATAGTCAATCAGATCACTAATATAACTTTAGTTTACTATGCCTTTTATGCACGTTTTTATTAAATAATGATATTCTGCTTTTAATCCTAGTCTTTGATTTAAATATCGTGCAAGATAAAATGTTTCAATTCATTCATTTTTTTGATAAAACTATTAATGCTATGTTTATTCTTTAAAAAGCAGATTATCATTATATTTAACTGCTAAATTGTCATAAAATGCTTGGCATAAATGGGTTGCCACTTTTATTATTTGCTTGCTTTGCAAACAAAAAGTTAGACACAAATGTTTGTTTTTCTGTGTTAGTACATTACTGCAATAAAATAGTAAGTAGTTGTAGTTTTGTTTGCTGTCTCTCTCTTTCTCGAAGCTTAAGAGAAAAGTAGTATATCATTTTGAAATATTAATTCAAAGTAGCTAAGATAATGTTTTGTAAGATTTAATTAGTACTGAATTTAGTTGTAAGTTTTTTTTCATTAAGCAAAGTTTTTAAAGCTCAGAATTGCTCAGTTTTGTATGATGTTAATTCCTTTTGACTCTGGTATTTTAGATATCTCTGCTTATCGGCTGGTATCGCCTGTGAAGCCGATTTTCTTTTTATTCCTGAATTCCCACCAGAAGAGAACTGGCCTGATGTTGTATGTGATAAATTGAAATCGGTAAAGCAGATATGTTATAACCTTGTAAACCTTGTCTTATTACTTCTCCTTATCCGTTTTCCTTATTACTAGTGATTTTTTTTTTTTTTTTTTTTTTCATTTCAATGTTTTCATTTAATTAATACTTTTTTGTGTTGGTCATTATTTGATTTGTTTCCCTTTCGAAAAAGTTAATAGAGAAATTAAAAATCAAGAAAATTAAATTAAAAAAAAAATAAAAAATTGCATTAACTTATTTTGCGTTACCACTCGGTTACAACATTTGATAAAATATGAAGACATTCGAAGTTTTATTATAATATTGTTTATTTTTAAGAAAATTTACTAGTGTGATTACATTATACAAATATAATGTATGGAAATATAAATATAAGACGTTCAACAACATGAATTCTGTAAAACTTTTTGAAATAAATGTAATCAATCAGTTTTATTTTTTATAAATACTGTAATTAAAGTTAAAAATATCTTGTAGAGTAAATTGTTCATTTGCTAATTAGTGTAAGACACTAAAACATTAAGTATTAGTAAATAATATATAAATAAAGAAATTTTACTTAAAATTTAAATTATATGAGAAAAATAAATTTAAGATTTGGTAAAATTGATATTCTACCACTTTTTCATTTAATTTTTTAAAAATATTCTTTACTTTTGTTCCACTCTATTTATGATTTCCATATGACAGACGAAAGTTAAATAAAACTTTTAAAAAATTTAAATTTTTAATGTCCACGGGGAAATTTTTATACCAATATTTTTTTTTTAGGTTTATCATATCAAAATGATTTTAGCATCATTTGATTCGTCGCTATCTCCTCTCTTAGTTGATTGTAATGATATATATATTTTGTTAAAGTTATCTTAAAAATTAAGAAAGTTATACGGCTTTGAAAATCACGGTTTAAGCCCTCCCCAAAACTTTGGACCCTATAAATCAAAAACTAAAGTCCTTACAAGATTTTACTACTCACACAATAACGAGTGAATTTAGGGCACAAGATAATCATATATACCCACACAAGTGAATTTAGGGTACAAGATATATATACCAAGTCTAATCCAAATCGGAATACGAGTGGTGTTAATCCCTGTGTAGATCTGTCATAGAGTTACGAAAACCTAAACTGAGGGAAAAAGATTTTTCCTATTTCAGTGTCACATATCTATAGCTGGAGAATTGTTAAAATGGTCTTTTGTATCATTGATTCATAACATTTTAACGAAAACTGGAATCAGGATGGAATTATCTCGCTGTATTTCTGATTCCAACAATTGAGAATTGTGATTCTGGCTGGTTCTGATTCCAACTATACTACTAAAGAATGCATATTTTAATCCTAACTCCAATTCCAGTTTCGATAAGGCTTTATAATTCTATTCATTTTTATGATTCATCAAAATTTAACATTTCTGAGATTACAGATTCCGATTCTACAGTGATGATTTTAATAAATATTTTTCAGCATGCAATTACTTAAGAAATTGACATATTTTAATTCCACTATTATTATTATTATTATTATTATTAAGTATATTTTAGAGATGAGGTTATAATAGAAAGAAATAATGAAAGCTAATAATTTGAAGAAAAAAAAAAAATATTGAAAAAGATTATGAAGAGAAAAGAAGATGCTCGATTAAATCTGTGTTAGTGGGAATTTAGAAGGGAGAAAAGGAGTATTATTGCCCGCTGTTGATTGACAAGTTCTCTGCATCTTTTCTCTTCATTGTAGTTGATAGATCAATTTAATAGATTAATCTTAAATTGTAGTGATCTTCATATAAATAAAAAATATAGATTTCTTTTTTTTAAACTTGCTAACTCCTCCTTCATTTCAATAAAAATGCTGTGTCTGACTGAATCCCATAAGAAAGGGAAAATATTGCATTGACAATCCTAGAATTCTTGGTTTGGTAGTTTTTATCATCCCTTCCCTCCACTTTTTTTTTAAAGTATTGCGTGAGTCAGTATCGATAGAGGATATTTACAACTCTCAACATAAGTTTTTGGTTTTTAATGCATTTGATTTGGAATTTTTGTATAAATGAGTTTAATTGATTGATGAAGAGGAAATGATTGTCTGTCCATGTGATGTAAATGTCTATGAAAAAGTCGGTCAGAAAAGTAGTGCACTGTTAGGAATGAAAATTTTATACTTTTTAGTCCTTAAATATTTTTTATTGACTAGTTTTTATCCTCTTTCGAGGTAAATGAAAATAATCGTAATTATATAAAGCCATAAAACAAAATAGAAAACTTGCCGCAGAAGCAATGTTATTTAAGTTTTTTGTCTTATCACGCAATTTGAGACGTAAATTACCTTTCATTAGTTTCTTCGTTGCTACACTCTTGCTCCTCATTGTGATTTGGGTACCTTTTCTGCAGCATCCTCTTCAAAAAAAATGTTTAAAAACCAAAAATGTTCTTTCTCTGTCAATTTGCAATTTTTTTCAGAGATTTTTTTTTTTTTTTTTTTTTAAACATGAACCATTTGGCCATTAAATCCAAAGTCTACTAAAGTTGGGTTCTTTAAACTAAAGACATTCTGAATTATTCTTTATTAATTAAATTGCCTTGAATGTAAACTTATATAAACAGAACTTTAATATGCCTTGCCACGCAATCTAA
>SEYY01005278.1:0-15000 GCA_009176605.1 Armadillidium nasatum | reverse complement strand
TTCGTTACGAATAAAGTTGTTCATGTTTTCTATTTAGTCTTTAGAATTGTGCCTAAATTTATTATTATTAGTAATATTATTATTTTTATTATTATATTTTTTTTATATATTTTCATTCAATTTGATATGGCAGTAAGTTTGTAGGTTTGACTTCCACCCTTTAGTTTATTCTTTGTAACGTTAATTGTAATTTTTGTAACAATTGAGCAATTGAGAATGCTTTTATTATTATTATTATTATTATTATTATTATTATTATTATTATTATTATTATTATTATTTCTTAAATAAATTTTTAGTATAAATATACTTTGATGATAAAAAAAACACCATTATATGCTAGCATTGAAAAGAATTTTTTTTTTTTTTTTATTACCTGCACTTCACACTTTGTTTAAAAATTTAAGTATATAATTGACTTGTTTTAAACATTTTGTATGTTTAAAATTTTTTATAAAAGTTTAATCTCCGTTTGTTAGAAGCAGCACGAAGTTTTTCAGTTCTGAAGTTACAGTAAAATCATATTGTATTAAAATGAACAATAATTGTTAGTTTTTTTTATTGACGTTGCATGGTAATATTAGATGTTGTGTTTGTTTAAACTTGGACAAAAAATTTTGTAGATTCATTTTAGTATTGTTAGTATTTTAGTAATGTTATTTCATGTATAGTAGATAGATAGATATAGCAATTGAAGATTAGTTTTTTAATATTTTATGTTTTTTCGTATTATTCAAAATTACTGATTTAAAGATATATATATATATATATATATATATATATATATATATATATATATATATATATATATATATATATATATATATATATATATATATATATATATATATATATATAATATATATTGTATATATATCGCAACTTACCTTTTGTTATTTGTATATCTGTATATATTTTGTTCGGTTAGAACTATATATATATATATATATATATATATATATATATATATATATATATATATATATTATATATATATATATATATATATATATATATATATATATATATATATATATATATATATATATATATATATATATATATATATATTGTATGTTGTATATTTTTATATTTATGACTGCTGAACTTTTTTTTTTTTCAATTTATTTTTCCTATGTCAAAGAAAGCTTGCATTCTCTCTCTTTTTTTTCCTGTAAGGGTGGCTTCAATTTAGCAGTCATTCATATCGGAGCTCCTGCCTGTGGAATGAACGCAGCAGTGCGGTCATTCGTGCGAAACTGCATTTACAGGGGTGATGTTGTGTACGGCATTCATGATGGTATTGAAGGCCTTATAGAAGGAAATGTAAGTTGCCATATTATTGTTATTTTTATATATAAAAATATTACAGGTTACTGTGACAGCATAGTTTTTTTTATGACAAAAAAAATTTCAAAAAAATTGTGTCTAAACTTTTAAGGAATCGAATTTGCTGTTATTGTCTTTATTTGATCTATTACCCCACTATTTTCATGCCCATAAAGTCTTTGATTTCTGTAGTTGTTATTTGCTCCCAGTATTTTTCCTCTTTATCGTATTCTTTTAAAGTTTTCTAGTTCCTCAATACTTTTATCTTACTTATAAACACAATACAGTTTTTATTCCTAAATAAATAGATATAACTTAAATGTTTTGTATAATTAATGTTTTATTAACTTGAGTGAATACTACAATTTCAACTTTAGTTCTGAAACGTAACAATACGTACCTATAAAATATTTTTTTACAATTGGTTGTTTTTATTATTTTTACTTTGTCTTATTTCCTTGTGAGGTATATCATTTGTCTAGTTCTTTATACTATTCTTAATAAAATTCAGACTCGAACTTTTTTCTCGAACTATTTCTACTTTTTCTTACTTTTCTTCATCTTTGTTTCTTTTTTCTTGTATTATTTTTCTTCTCCAATTTTTTTTCTTTCTTTTTTTTTTCTCTCCCCTTTTTCTTTTTGCTTAGACTAGCTTTTCAAAACTTTCTGGAGTTGAGACCCCATTTGCTAATCTCATATAACCTGCAAACCCCAAGCACAAAATTATTATATATATATATATATATATATATATATATATATATATATATATATATATATATATATATATATATATATATATATATATATATATATATATATATATATATATATATATATATATATATATATATATAATATTATATATATATTGAATAATGTATGAGCTTGTGCTGGCTGGCCTCTTTAATTTATTGTCCCTCCCTTAGTATAGCTTTGGGAATGAGTGATGGAGGAATTAGCTCAAAAGAATGAATTGAGTAAAAACATTTTACTTCATTTGTAGAGTACTACAAGATTGTTGATTAGTTATCTCATTTTTAATTGAATTAGTAATATTTATATGTTTAACTTATAACAGGTTTATATACTTAAAAGGGAATAGAAAGTGTAAAATATGATTATAATTATTTGACATATTACTTTTTTTTGAGCCATTATGAGAGGCATAAACTGCAACCTTCAGGATACTGTGCTCCTCCAGAAAACACTTTTGTGACACACTGGTTTGGAAAATTTTAGACTATCCAAATTTTTATTTAAATTTTTATTAGCAAGTTTGGCAGTAATGTTTGCTAGAGAAATGTACACATTATCAATTTTATTTTATTGCCACAGATTAAAGAAATTGGTTGGTCTGATGTGTCTGGATGGATAGGTCAAGGAGGGGCCTTCCTCGGTACAAAGAGAACATTGCCTACAAAGCATTTGGATAAAGTAAGTATTATTATTATTATTATTATTAAGGGTGGTCTTCATTAAGGCTTTATTAATGATTTATTTTAATAAAATTCTTTGATAATTATTTCTTCACTGTACTGTTGAAATATCAATAGTTTGTGTTGAGTAATTTTGAAATTTCCATTGTGATCATTTCAATACATTAATGAATACTTATGCTTATTTAAAATTGTATGTAGTTCTGTGAAGAAAATATGCATTCATCCAACTTATACCCTTGTAATGGAAATTAAAACTAATTGATTGTTATATATATATATATATATATATATATATATATATATATATATATATATATATATATATATATATATATATATATATATATATATATATATATATATATATATATATATATATAAAAGGGATGGAGCGACGCCAAAATTTTAACTGGTACCAATAATTTTAAACTACCTGATACCGAGTACCGTCGATGCATACCTCTAGAATTTACCGATACCAATTTTTTTTTCACTGAACTCATGAAGATTTAAATAAGATTGAAAATATTCAATGATCATAAAATTTAAGTTTTCTGCTATCTGTAATACCTAGTTATTTTGAAGTCACATTGCTAAACAAAAACTATTGATAGGTGATAGAGTATTGGTACCACTAAGACTTTGCAGCCGACTTACCTTTGTTCTCGGTCTGTTTTCTTCATTAATTTTAATTTCTGCAACATTCGCTGTCTTCAATCCAATTTCCACTTTGTTGAACACCCCCAAACTTCTTCTAGACCTCACATTTTATTCTCGACTGAAACTCAAGTTCTTGAGCGTTCTTAATATTCTCGGTGTTTCTTTTCCTTGTGATCTTTCTTAGAAGAACACTACTTTTTTTTTTTTTTTTTTTTTTTATCAAGCTTCCAAGAGGATGGGTGTTCTGAGGAGCCTTCGTAATTTTTTCACACCACCCGAGTTTCTTGCTGTTTATAGTGGTGTAATTTGCCTCTGTATGGAGTTTGCCTTGCATCTGGGATTGAAAATGTGGAGTCTAGGGTTTTTCGTCTTTATCAACTCTTTTGTTCTCACTGATTGTCTCCAGTCTCTTTCTGCCTGTCGAATTGTTGCGTCATTCTATCTATAAAATTTCTTACAATGGTCACTGTTCTTCTGAACTCTTCCGTCGCATACCTCCTCCACTGAGAAAGGCTGAAGCTACAAGTCTTTATACATTATATTATCCTTTCTCTGTCTAACTCTGACCCCAGACTTAACAGCTATGCTCAATTTTACACGTATTCAACTGGTAAAATCTGGAAAACTCCTATTATATGTTTTCTCAACTTTCTTTGACTTGCACACTTTCAAACGCCGTGTATCGTGACATGTCGGTTTGAAACTTGATCAGGTTTCCAGTATTTTCCCTAACTTAGATGGAAATTGGTTAGGCTCTGCTATTTCTCCATCAGAGGATATATATATATATATATATATATATATATATATATATATATATATATATATATATATATATATATATATATATATATATATATATATATATATATATATATATATATATATATATATATATATATATATATATATATATATATATATAATATATATATATATATATATATATATATATATATATATATATATATATATATATATATATATATAAAATAAACTGGAGGAAGTCGGAAAGTTCGCATAGAAGAAAAAAACAATCATTTTTTAATAAATATAATGCAATTATGTAATACTGTTGAAGTCAATGTTTCCATCCATTTAATCCTTTTCTGAAGAATGTTTCACCCCTCGTTTTGAACCAATTTGAAGCGGCATTTTTTGCTTAGTTTACACTCTCAAATCGGGTACCTTTGAAGTAGTCATTCAGTTTTGGAAGCAAAAAAGTAGTTAGATTGAAAATGATCTGCGCTATAGGGTGGGATGTGGTAATATTTCTATAAATCCTTTTGCAAAGCCATATGATTTGAGAAGCTTTTTCCATCCAAGCTTAAAAAGGAATTTTATGACGGCTGTCTCTCAAAATTCATGTCTTACTTGAGCAAAAAAAAAAAAAAAAAAAAAACTACCTTTTTTTATAAAGGCACAAACACTACACAATGACCAATGAATGAGTGAATGAAGTTACTTATTGGATATCATTTTAGACTAGAGAATGATCAAATATTTTTATCGTGAAAAATTCTTCACGTGTTTGCACAGGAACACTTTTCCGCCCATTTTATTAACCCCCTTATATATATATATATATATATATATATATATATATATATATATATATATATATATATATATATATATATATATATATATATATATATATATATATATATATATATATATATATATATATATATATATATATATATATATATATATTTGAAATATTTTAAATTCTACCAGTGATATAATCCCACTCTTTCCGTGTAATTTTTGTTTAAAGACAATAAATAAATTATTTTATCAATAGATTGCTTCTAGATTCCGGGAATTTAAAATACACGCTCTACTCGTCATTGGAGGCTTTGAAGGGTATCATAGTGTTCTTCAGTTCCATGAAGCAAGAAGCAAATATCCAGAGTTTTGTATACCTTTGTGTATTATTCCTGCTACGATTAGCAATAATGTTCCTGGAAGTGATTTCAGTTTAGGTTGTGATACCGCATTGAATGAAATTGTGGAGGTTTGTAGTTTGTTTTTGTAAATAAACTCACTCAATTTGTAGTTGATAATTTTTTTTTTTTTAAATTCATGATTAAAAGCCTATTTTATTTAATAGGCATCATTCAAAATATTTTGAAAAATTCTGTTTTACTTTTTGAGTTGTACTAAATATAATTTATTTTCAAGATTTGCGATCGTATTCGTCAGTCTGCTCAAGGGACAAAGCGTAGGGTATTCGTTGTTGAAACTATGGGAGGTTACTGTGGTTATCTTGCAACGTTAGCTGGTATGGCGGGCGGTGCTGATGCAGCTTATATCCACGAAGAAGCATTTGGAATTCAAGTATGTCGTATCTATATTAAACTCAAATTTGTCTAGTTATTGCATAATTGAATGTCATGCAATTAATATTAATAATGTGAAGATATTCAGGTATCTACTGAAAAAAAAAATGCATTAAATTATAATTAAATAACAAAAACTTCCACGTTCTAGATAAATTTAAATATATTTAAAAAAATATTTAATGTGCAAGTTTTATCTTTTGATAACAATAATAATAAAAATAAATTATGTAAACCTTTTGTATAATTTTTTATTATTATTATTATTTTAAATGAAACGATAGTTTAATCCCATCATCTCTTTTGAACAGGAGCTTCAGCTGGATGTTTATCATTTAGCGGCAAAGATGGGTGAGGGTGTACAGAGAGGTCTCGTCTTGCGTAATGAACATGCCAATGAAAATTACACAACTGATTTTATAACCAAACTCTTTGCAGAAGAAGGAAAGGGAATTTTCAGCTGTCGCCAAAATGTTTTGGGTAAATTATTGTAATTATTATTATTGCTTTTATTCTTATAGTTTGTTTTACATCTTATAGTGTGTGTAACGAATTTCATTGGAAAATGTTTTGAATTTTTTTTAAGCAACGTTATCAAACGTGAACTTAATTTATCATTTAAGAATTATGGTGATAAGTTTCGGTAAGTTTAGAGAAATAAGTAGTGTTGCAATAAGCAAATATGAATATTCTATCAGACTTTTGTTGACTTTCGTTCATTTCCTTCGATCTCTTTTGGAGACAACCTCATTAATATTGCTGCTAATCACAACACACCACATACCGACTTCGTACACCCAGTTCTAGTATACCATCTATTTCTGTCCAAGTCCTAATATACCTTCAGTCTCATTTTCTGAATCGGCCCACATTACTTTTTCTCTTTCTTTTTTCTTGTGTATTTGTTCTTCGAATTTTGACGCTTACCAGTATTATTTTTATTCTCATATGTTATTAAATTCAGTATACTGTAGTAGGGATAGCTAGCACAGCAACATGATAACCGACATATACTCGCTCCTCCATGCTACTGTGTGCACACAACTACAAGTTTAGCTTCGTATAGTTATTTGTTACCCCCTCGCTTTGACATTTAATATTTATGTTGATCTACTATCAGAATAATTACATGCTACGTTC
Source organism: Armadillidium nasatum (assembly GCA_009176605.1). Taxonomy (NCBI): domain Eukaryota; kingdom Metazoa; phylum Arthropoda; class Malacostraca; order Isopoda; family Armadillidiidae; genus Armadillidium; species Armadillidium nasatum. The sequence continues at coordinate 8,084 of SEYY01005278.1, read as the reverse complement.
TTTAATTTATCGTACTAACTTTATATGACTGTGCATATAAAACATATATATATATATATATATATATATATATATATATATATATATATATATATATATATATATATATATATATATATATATATATATATATATATATATATATATATATATAAGCACACACATACACATAAGTGTTGTCAAATCCTCAAAAAGTCCTCTGTTATATACAACTTTCTCTTCTCTCTTCCATCAACTCTGAAAATGATAATAATGTATTCAGCATTTTAATTTTGATGGAAGCTATTAATATTTAATTATGATAAACGAATTGAAAATTGAATTTTCATTAAGAGATTAAAGGCAATAAATATTTGACCTTCATTGGTCTTTTCGTTCGCTTGAGATTCAAAAGAAATAGGAAATTTACGTACTTTTTAGATGGTAGTAGACCTGCAAGATTGAAAAAATATTTTTTTTTTTTTAAATCTTTACTTCATCCACAGTATTTATTATTATGTAAAAGGAAATTAAAACTTAGTATATGTAGAAAATTTATTTTTTTCTAATCTCCAGAGTTTCAGGTTTAGTTCTAGTTTGTTACAAATTATATAACACAGGCTTATATCTAGAAAATTTATTTTTTTCTAATCTCCAGAGTTTCAGGTTTAGTTCTAGTTTGTTACAAATTAATGCATTAACACAGGCTTATTATGCTCTTAATTTCAAACTTTAAAAAAAACATTTAAGGTCTCATTATGAAAAGTTTGGATTGTTCTGTTAATACATTGTTTTAGGTAGATCTAGTTATTAATTCTTGAAAAATTTTCCTCATTTTCCGAAATGATCCGTTTCTACTAGAAGAATTCTTCTTATCCACTCACCTCCGCGGCGTTAAAAGCAAAGATCTAGATTTGTCCTAGATCTAGATTTTGTCCTACGATTATACTGTGAAAGCGGTTGAGGTGAGGGCTGCATTCAGTATAGTGACAGGCTTGTGGGTCATATTTTAAACATCAAATGTTAACGCTTATATTTTAATTTTTAATCTGTGAGGAGAGGGGCCTTGTGTTAGTAGTAACTTCAATCTGTGTTAGTTTGTGCGGAGACGAAATCCTAGAATGCTCAGTGCCCATTAGTTTAGCAAAGCTAAAAAGAGGTATGTATAATTAAACATTTAAATTAAAGAGCGTATTAGTATGGTTATTTATTTATTTTTTCTCACCATACTCCTGTAGGTGCTAGCACCTGTCAGCTGTCTCGAACAAGACATGAGTTTCTTGAGCAAGTCAATCAGTTGGTGGCTTGCTAGGCCTATCCCAACACACTGAACCACTTTTAATATAGATTACCACCTTACCACTGTACCACTTTATTATAGTTATTTTATTCTTATTTATTTTATATTATATATATTAATATATATATATATATAATATATATATATATATATATATATATATATATATATATATATATATATATATATATATATATATATATATATATATATATATATATATATATATATATATTCTTAAAAGGATTGAAATGCGGGAGGAAAAATTAAAAAAAAATTGTGTTTCTTTAATGGTTTAAAAGTTTATATATTATAGAAATCAAATAAAATCCTTGACTATGTATAAAAAACTTTTTCTTCAGTTTTTCAGTGAAAAACGTCATCACTTTAATTTTGATCAATTCAGCCTGGTTTGTCTATGCAGCACATTTATTTATTTTATTTAAATAGCTTTTGCGGTTCTGATAGCTTGATTAGGCGCTTTTTTACCTATAGTTGAATGTTATAATTAGCACTATTGTTTATCATACATTAAAATTTGTAACATCGTGACTGTTTCATGCTAGTATTTATTTAGATAAAATTTTAAGTCTCATAAATGGTGAACGTGGTTATTTTATGAAAGTACAATCGTTGGGTTACTGATTGAGGTCATACTAATTACAGGAAAGTTTTTTTTTTTTTTTTTTTTTTTTTTTTTTTTTTTTTTTTTCTCATTTTTTTTTACATTTACTATGTAACAAAAATCTTCACTATTTTAATTTAGTATGCCTTCCACAACTTGACACTAAGCATCGAGTAAGGCTGAAAATAGTTATTAGCATTTTTAATAAAGAATAAATATGTACATTTTATTGTTTTCTTTTTTTGACAGGCCATATGCAGCAGGGTGGTTCACCTTCTGTTTTTGACAGAAATATGGGTACAAAAATGGCAGCAAAAGTAGTGAATTGGATGACTGATTTATTAATCAAAAACCGGAAAGAGGATGGCTCTGTTTATTGTAATGATCCTTCAACGGCTGCCCTTCTTGGATTACGAAGAAGAGCATATGAGTAAGGATTTTATTATTTGACTAAAATATAGAATTTTTTTTTTTCTTTTCATTCATTGGTTCTAAAATCTTCATTTCAAGTATACAATAACCATTTTATTAAATTTCATATAGCACCTTTATTGAATTAGCCAAATATAAGATACAGTTTTGGAATTACAATGTATTAATATCTTATTTTTAAATTCTTATAGTACTTAATATAATTGTTATTTAAGTTACGTTAATAAATAAAAAAAATAAGAAATTATGGAGCATGACTAGGCAATAAGAGCTCTACAGAACTTGTAGTAAATAATAATAAAAGATTTTTTAATTCCCCTTTTTAGATTCCAGGCAGTTACAGACTTGAACAAAGAAACCGATTGGGATCATAGAATCCCTAAAAATCAGTGGTGGTTGAAACTACGTCCTCTTATGAGGATTCTTGCGAAACATGAAGCAGCTTATGAGGAGGAAGGTATTAATGTAAAGGAAGTAGAAGAGGCTATTGATTAAAGCTTCTTAAGAAGTACTAGGTATTTATTCTACTTATTAATTTTTAAATTATAATAAAATTTAAAGTTTCATAATTGTCAATTTTTAATAATAGGAAAAAATTGTATTAATTTAAAAAGACATCTTTTAAACTTCTGCCTCAGTTCTATGTGGTCAGTATTGCAGTATTGCCATAACATTTAATGTTAAAAATATGGTTGTTGTATTTATTTACTGTGAATATTCTCGTACAGTTAATTCTCTTAGTTGTTGTAAGTTAAAGGAATGGAAAGTGGTTTGTATAGAATGGAATACTCAGCAAGGGGGTACCATATTACAATGGTAATTTCGAATATATTGTAATGAAAAGTTAAATATTTTAGTTTGTGTAAAATAATCCAAATCATATTTTTGTATATTTGAATGAAATTATATGTTTAAAACTACTAAGAAATATTTGTAGTACCTTTTTATCCTATTGTTAAATTTACCTAGTCAGATTTTGTGAAATTATTATTAATTGTTTTTTATTATTATTGGTTTTTGTTGTTGATTTGTTATAGTTTTATTTATTTCCTGTCTGATTGTCAAGAGTAAGCCAAGATATTTTATTTGGACTGTTAATATAAAAGGGTAATAAATAGGATATCGTTTGCATGTTGTTTTTCAACCTTATTAAAGTCAATATATTTCTATTTAAATCAAAATTTTGGAAAAGGCAAATTGAGAATTTTTTAATTAATTTATTAACTTTTTATGGTTAAAAAAGTAACCCTGAAATTGTAAGAATAAAAAAAACATTAAAGAGTTGAAGTGACAAGTAAGAGATTTTGTTGTTTTGTTATTTAAAGTAAATTTTCTGCGTCTCTTATGACGCTCAGTAGATTAGAATTGAAATATCGAGTTTTATGGAAATATTTTCGCATAAAGAACTTCGAAATTGGTATTTGTTTAACAGTTTAGGGACTGGGCTGCTGAATATCTTATTATTAATCATAGATTTGAATTATTATGCATTACCTTCTAACAAAAACGAATAAAAAATTATAAATATAACTTTATTAACCAAAATATGTGTTTAAATTACTATGACATATTATAGAGCTTTTTTATCCATTTATTAAATTTGCCTAGTCAGACTTTATTATTATTATTTTCATCCTAACTCCAAAATAGAACACATTCTTTCCTCCTCTTCCTCTGGAATCGTCAGTCATTTTAGACGATTTCATTGTTCACTACCGTCAATGCCATTTTACCTTTTCCTACTAAAGCTGAACTCTTCGCTCAAACTTTTGCTTCTAATTCTACCTTAGACGATTCCGGAGCTATTCCTCCTCCTTCAACCCCCTCCAACTCATTTATGTCTAGTATTCATAATTTTCTCTTGAGCTTAACCACTAAAAAGGCGCATTCCTGATGTATTCCCATACTATAGTTTCTCCTGCGGTTCTCAAACTTGTGCTTCCAAGCTTATTCGTCTTTGCCTTTCTACTTCAACCTTCCCTTCTGCAGAAACACTGCTCTTCAACTCATCGCCGAAGAAGGGGGACCCTTCTCAACCCTCTAACTATCGTCCAATTTGTTTAACCTCCGTTCTTTCTAAAGTTTTCGAATCTATCCTTAACAGGAAGATTTGGAAACATCTCAATTCTTCTAATCTTATCTCTGATCGCCAGTATGGCTTTCGTAAAGAACGTTCTACTGGTGATCTTCTTTCCCTACTTTCTGACTCTTGGTCCTCCGCTCTCCGGGGTTTCGGTGAATCTTTCGCTGTGGCGCTAGACATATCGAAAGCCTTCGATAGAGTCTGGCACAAAGCTTTGATTTCCAAACTTCCCTCTTTCGGAATCTATCCTTCTCTCTGTAACCTTCTCTCTAATTTCCTTTCCGGTCGTTCTATAGCAGCTGTTGTAGACGGCCACCGTTCATCCTATAAATCTATAAATAGTGGTGTTCCTCAAGGATCTGTCCTATCCCAACTCTTTTTCTAATTTTCATCAATGATCTCTCTCTATTACTTCGTCTCCTAAACACTCCTATGCCGATGACTCCACCCTTCATTATCCTTTCAATTTGAAAGACGTCCCTCCCAACATGCAGTGATAGATTCAAGAAGGATGGCCTTGGAGCAGCTGACCTCTGATCTTTCTCGTATTTCAAATTGGGGCAGAGAAAACATGGTCGTTTTCAATGCCTCAAAAACTCAATTCCTCCATCTCTCTACTCGACACAATCTTCCACACAACTATGACATCTTCTTCGAAAACACTCAACTCAAACCTTCATCTGTTCTCAATATTCTCGGTGTTTCTTTTTCTCTCGTGATCTTTGGAAAGATCACATTACTTCTCTCTAAACAAGCTTCTAAGAAGTTGGGTGTTCTGAGGCGCCTTCGTAGTTTTCTTACGCCACCCCAGTTGCTTGCTCTGTATAGGGGTGTTGTTCGCCCCTGTATGGAGTACTCCTCACATATCTGGGGTGGTTCCACACACACAGTTCTTCTTGAAAAGGTGGAGTCTAGGGCTTTTCGTCTTATCAACTCTCCCGCTCTTACTAACTCTCTCCAATCTCTTTCTTCCCGTCGAATTGTTGCGTCACTCTCTCTATACTATCGCTATTACAACGGACACTGCTCTTCTGAACTCTCACGTCGCATACCTCCTCCACTGAGAAGGGCTCGTGCGACACGACTTTCTACACAGTCTCATCCTTTCTCTGTCCAACTCTCCGACCCCAGACTTAACCGCTATGCTCACTCTTACATGTACTCTACTGGTAAAGTCTGAAACACACTCCCCTTATCTGTTTCAACTTCCTTTGACTTGCACACTTTTAAACGCTGTGTATCGGGTCAAGTCGACCATTAGTGACCTGTTTCTGAAATTTCCCCAATTTGGTAGGCCACCGGCCTTTGCCCACCGGAAGAGACATATATATATATATATATATATATATATATATATATATATATATATATATATATATATATATATATATATATATATATATATATATATATATATATATATATATATATATATATATATATATATAATATATATATCTTCAGAGAGAAGCAAATGAATGTAGCTAATTTATAAACTATTCACAAACTTTTTGATAAGTGTCGAATATATAAAAATAAAAAATTTGAAAGAAACGAAAATCACTTTAATCTTTAAGGAGTTTTAGATGCTTTTTATAAATTTAGAAAGTCAAAAATAGAAATGACGAAGAAAGCAACCTCATAAAAAGAAAATGGCGCCTCAATCAGTTCTTTTTCTCTGGGGAAAAACTCTTGTCTTCTAATTTTTCTTCTTCTCGTAGTCCAAAAACAGAATCATTAAATTTTATATATATATATATATATATATATATATATATATATATATATATATATATATATATATATATATATATATATATATATATATATATATATATATATATATATATATATATATATATATATATATATATATATATATATATATATATTACAATTATCGTCACCTATTCAAGTAAGGGGGTGTTAAAATACTAATAAAGTGTCAAGAGTAAAATAAAGCTCTTCAACCCTTAACACAAGTTTCGCAGATGAGCACAGCTTTAAAGTGAGAGATATTAAATTCGGCAGGAAACACAGAAGATGGAAAGAGAATTCCACAAAGTAGATTTGGCTAGTAAGAAGGAATAATCACAACGAACAAGCCTTGAGTTGCCAATGTCTGCCCAAAATTTAAATGCAGATAATAAAACGTCTTGTGCTACAAGGTCGTCGTAAAGGCTGTTTCACACCAATGGACACTTCCCTCTTCACTTAGCGTTGTAGTACCTATAATAGAAAAGGGACGAAGCACCAGCGTCACGTTACAAATAATTTAAAAATAAATAGAAAAGTGCGGAACAATTTATAAATCTTTTCGACTTTGGACTCTACCCTATCTAAAAAATAAAAAAAAGGGGAAACCTGAGTCACCTCAGATATGAGAGCAGTACTCCATACAGGAGCGAGAGAGTCATTTTTGTAATTGGAGTAACTTAAAAAAAAATATTGCAGTCTGAACAGAACTCTCAGCTTCTTTTAGGTTGCCTTGCAACCGTTGCAATACAAGGTTTCAGAGTCATTCTTTGGGTTATGTTAATGCCAAGAATGTTTATACTGTCAACAGGAGAGATGGGAAAACCATTGAAATAAATTGAAAAGTTAGCCATCTTTAAAGAGAGAGATGTGTATAAGTGGAGTTTTTAAAGAGCCTGAATTTCACAAGGTTGAGATGACCCCACTGGTTAATTCTTCACAGATCAACAAGAATGGAATCAGAAAGATTAAAGACGAAAAGCAACTCTAGATGCAAAACGCGGTACAGATTGATATGAATTAAAAGAATTTAAGTTCGAGACATCGGCATAAAAAATGAACAGAGTTAGATGAGCAGCTTGGTAATATCATTAAAGGAAAGGTGAAAAAAACTAGAAGAAATTACAGAATTTTGAGGAACATCTAAATTGACAGCAAAGGAAAAAAGTCGCCCTATCAACAACAGCTGATATAGAACTATTAGAAAGAAAGCTATATATAAGTTAGCAAAGAAAAGGAGGAAACCTAAAGGTTGGGAGCTTGGAAAGCAGACTTTCATGCCATATCCGAGCAGCTGTCATAGATATGTCTAACGCCAATTTTAAAGCCTTCCCATAGTTTTTAAATGCAGAAGACCATAAATCTGAGAGATAGGAAAGCATATCACCAGTAGACCTTGAACGTCGAAGGTCGTACTAATGACTGGAAAGAAGGGAGTGGGGTTCCAGATGGATTTCCAAAGTTATATATATATATATATATATATATATATATAATATATATATATATATATATTATATATATATAATATATATATATATATATATATATATATATATATATATATATTTTAATAAGCTAAGTATATTCATATAAATAAATAAAAGTTTTGTATAATCTATATTTGAATGAGTTTTCTGAGATACAATTTTCTTATTGAAAACATTTAATTAATAAAAAATTTTAAAAAGAAAACTTTTAGCATGGCTTAAAAAAAAAAAATGAGCAGAGTGGCAATTATAACAGATAAATGTAAGCACTATTCGCATATTGTCACAGATTATTTAAACACAACGTATATGGTCACAATGGGTAGGGCGACACGGTCCTGTTAAATGGCCACCACGATCCCCTGATATATATACTTTCTGTAGGGCTGGATGAAGTCTATGGCTTATTCTACGTCTGTG